>SZYD01002278.1:0-56966 GCA_009363875.1 Mikania micrantha | reverse complement strand
CCGGATGAACAGATATTTTGTCTTGTGTGCTTCATCGAAGATAAGTTTTCTCAATTCATCTACCGTTGGAATCCATATCCGTTCTCGGTAGTAGATCATTCCATCAGGCTTCGTGTCAAACTGTTTTTCCTGCTCCGCAATCAAGTTCCTTCTTCAAATTACCTCGGTCAAGTGCTTCTTGTTGTGCTTGAATAATCTTGTCACTTAACTGGTCTGCACGGTTATCCCCATTGCTCTAACACGTAGGGGTTTGACCCGTTCCTTCCGGCTCAAGGCATCAGCTACAACGTTCGCCTTTCCCGGATGGTACTTAATTACACAGTCATAATCATTCAGAAGTTCAACCCAACGACGTTGTCGCATGTTGAGATCCTTCTGATCAAAGATGTGCTGCAGACTTTTGTGATCAGTGAATATGGTACACTTGGTGCCATATAAGTAATGTCTCCAAATCTTCAGAGCGAAGATTACAGCTCCCAGTTCAAGATCATGAGTAGTGTAGTTCTTCTCATGAATCTTTAACTGTCTCGATGCATAGGCTATGACTTTATCCCGTTGCATTAACACACAACCGAGTCCCTGATGGGAAGCATCACAGTATACAACAAAGTCATCACAGCCCTCTGGGAGAGATAGGATTGGAGCATCACATAGCTTCTGTTTCAATGTCTGAAAAGCATCTTCTTGTTTCTGCTCCCAGACAAACGGTTCACTTTTCTGGGTTAACTTAGTGAGTGGCAGAGCTATCTTAGAAAAATTCGAGATGAACCTTCTATAATAACCTGCAAATCCCAGAAAAGACCGTATCTCCGTCGGTGTTTTCGGAGTGTCCCAATTCTTTATCGCCTCGATCTTGGCAGGATCTACATGAATTCCCTCGCTGTTGACTACATGACCCAAAAATTGAACTTCTCTTAGCCAGAATTCACATTTAGAGAATTTAGCATAGAGTTGTTCTTTCTTCAACAGCTCCAAGATCTTTTTAAGATGTTGCTCATGTTCTGTTTTGGTCTTGGAATAAATCAGTATGTCATCAATAAAGACTATAACAAACTGATCCAAGTACGGCTTGCACATTCGGTTCATGAGATCCATGAAAACCGCTGGTGCATTCGTCAATCTGAAAGGCATCACCATAAATTCATAATGCCCGTATCTTGTTCGGAATGCCGTTTTCGGTATGTCTTCATCTTGAACTCTAAGCTGATGATATCCAGACCGTAAGTCAATCTTTGAGAAATATTGAGCTCCTTGCAGTTGGTCAAACAGTTCATCAATCCTCGGTAATGGATACCGATTCTTGATGGTTAGTTTGTTCAGCTCCCTGTAATCTATGCACATTCTAAACGATCCGTCTTTCTTCTTCACGAACAAAACCGGGGCTCCCCAAGGTGAGTAGCTCGGTCTGATGAAACCCTTGTCAAGTAGCTCCTGTAACTGATTAGACAGTTCCTGCATCTCTGAAGGTGCTAACCTGTAAGGAGATTTAGCAACAGGAGTTGCTCCAGGAATTAAGTCACTTCGGAACTCTACTGGTCGCACAGGTGGCAAACCTGGTAGGTCTTCAGGGAATACTTCTGGAAACTCTTTCACCACGGGCACGTCTTGAATCTCTTTCTTGTCTTTCTCCTTTTTCACCACATGAGCAAGGAAAGCTACGCACTGCTTCTGTAGACACTTACGCGCCTTTATGCAAGAGATGATTTTGACACTTCGTTTTGCTTGATCCCCTTTAACTTCCAATACGCGATTACTCGGCAATGGAATTCAAAGCAGCTTTTCAGAGCAGACGACTTCCACTCGATTAGAAGAAAGCCAATCCATTCCAACAATGATGTTGAAACTACCCAGCTCCATCGGTATCAAATCGATGGTAAATGTATAATCATTAAGTGTCAATGGGCAGTTCCTATAAACTGTACTAACTATGATCTGTTTCCCGTTAGCTACTTCTATAACGTAAGGGGAATCTAACGGTTCTTCTATAGAATCTAATTGGCACGCAAATTCGGAAGAGATAAAACTTTGATCCGCACCAGTGTCAAATAGAACAGATGCATAAAAGTCATGTAAGAGAAACGTACCAGTGACCACATTCGGGTCCTGGCGCGCAGCTGGTGCTCCAATGGCAAAGGCTCGTCCACGAGGAGCTTGTACTGCCTGTTGAGCCTTCTTCGGGCAGTTCTTTGCAAAGTGGCCTTGTTCGCCACAGTTGAAGCATCCACCGTTGTTCTGATTAGCTGGTGGAGGAATAGCCAAAGCAGCATTGTTGACTGCTTGGTTAGGTGTCATCCGGCAGTGTTGGACCCAATGGCCCTTTCTTCCACATCCCGTACATTGCTTGCAGGGAATGTTAGAAATGTGGTGATACTGACACTTGGTACACAAGGGATGTGAGCCAGTATATTGTTTCTTGGGCACATTTTGTTGTGCCACCGCGACTTGGTTGAGGGGAGTAGCCATAGTGTAGTTCTTGATGGTCTTCTGTTTCTTCTTCTGATGTTGCTGGTGATGAGGTTTCTTTGAGGACTCTTCCTTGCGTTTACCGGTGTCAGCCTCTTTCTTTAAAACTCCAGAGGCAACCATTAGATCAGTGAGTTTTCCAGACAGTCTCACTGCTGATTCGACAGTAGTAGGGTTAGCTGAAACAACCATGCCCTGAATGCAGGCGGGAAGTCCACCCACATATCTGTCTATCCTTTTCTCCAAAGTTGGTACCATGTCAGGTACCAAGGCAACCAACTCATGATAACGAGTTGTGTACCCCATGTGATCAGCCCCCTTCATCACATGGTTGGATAATTCTACCTCTAGTTTCTGCAGCTCATTCTTGGGGCAGAATTCTGTTCGCAGCAGTGTCTTGAAGTCTTCCCATGGCATTGCCATAGCTTCCTCTCTTCCTCGGGCATTGATCTGACCGTTCCACCAGGTCAGAGCCCGTTTGTTGAATGTTCCAGCTGAGTAACGGACCTTGTGGTGTTCAGGGCAGCTGCAGAGATCCAAGGTTGCTTCAATCTTCTCAATCCATTGGATTAATCCAACGGCGCCTTCAGACCCACTAAAACTGGGTGGTTTACATCCTACAAAAGACTTGTAGGAGTAATGGGATGAACCTCCAGTATTTCCACTGGCTTCTCCAGATGAGTTGCCAGTGTTATTGATCTCGTTGCGAAGACGAAGGAACATCTCCGGTATTGCCTCTTTCATCTGATTGATCATCTGGCTACTCAGTAACGTCACCAGAGCAATAGTAGCAGGATCCAGGGTAGGTGTTGTACCCGAACCAGATGTTTGGGTAATCAAAGGAGGAGGGGGAGGAGGCGGTGGAGGAGGTGGCGGTGGTGAATCAGGTGGTGATGGTGTCGAAGAGTGTGGAGCTTGGTCTTGTGTTGATGTCAACAGAGGAGGTTGTCTTCGTGGTGGCATTCTGATCATAACCAATAAAGTTATTGGTTAGTGAGATGATCAAATATAGAAGACAGTATGCAAGAAACTCCTAAGTCCTGTTTCTCTATATGCAGGGTCCCTAGGTTATAGTCTAAGCCAAACCAATTAAATAATTGACCTATATTTCTCTATAACCATGGCTCTGATACCAATCTGTCACACCCCGAGCCGGCGGGGTAGGATCGGGCTTCCCCGACTGGCGGAAGGTTCCCGGGGCGCGATATCAAGAGTGATAATCGAAGTGATCAGATTGTTTACATTGCACATGATATATAAATGAGAAACTTACTAAAATAAAATAGAATTACAAAGTTAAATTACATCAGTTAAGTTTATAATTTAACAATGTAAATCCACTCTAACATCATAAATCTTCAATCTTGTATCTGCACAAGATATACAAAATAATGGTGTATGATGTCCAAAAATATGCAGGTCCAAAAGCTAGGTCCTATATTTGTAACCTAGTCCAAAGGAAACAACTCTTCAGTTGACCTGTTCGTCATCTGAGAAGTCATGCAAAAATAAAGTCAACACATGGTTGGTGAGTTCATATAGTTTAGTAGTTGAAAATGATTTGAAAATGTTCCTTTCGGTAAAGACCCTAACCTCATTAACTTCAATGTGATATCCATATCGGTATGCTTATATATAGGGCATACCCCTGAGTCGAGCCTACAAGCCCGCCCAGACGCCATCCCACCACATAGTAATACACATATGACACTGTTATTAATGATAATTAAGCATAATTACCCTACAAACCTCTGCTTTGAACTATGTTTTCCAAAACTTGATTTACCTTTGATCCTCTTGAGTTTCTCATAGATATATGATTTCCCAAAAGTCAGTAATAGGAGTAAATGTTAAATATTTAATTAGATAAATAAATAAAACATTTAAATACAACTAAGACATGATAATTGGGCCTTATTTGACTAAATCAATTAGACTTAGTTGTTGGTCGTTGTCCAAGTTGTAACCTCTCACACGTGACCCATGTCAGGCATGACTCACAAGGAGTACACCTGAACTGAGCGGGATTTTAATGTTTTGCCCGTTACAGCCTGACCCAACGGTCTTCTGCATCTGAGAGGGACTTTAAGGATATCCTTTGATTCTTGATCTCTTGATTCTCTAGATTTGACTTTGATATTGATTTCATTTGATCGTTCATGTTATTGCCCGTTACAGCCTGACCCAATGGTCTTCTGTATCTGAGTGGGACTTTATATGTGTGTTACACGTGGTCTTGATTCCCTATACAACTGACATCCACCTTAACTTGAATATTAATGATTTCATTAGATCATAATGATTTCATTATTTTTATGATTTACACACATTTATGATTTCTGATTCCTTGAGTCTCTTGATCTTGATCTTTTGGATTCCCATGATTCACAATGATAATTGATTTTGTCACACCCCCAATTTTCAACTAACGGAATCATACCGTTTGGGAACGTGACAAACCAGGATCTCAGATCATTAGACATAACGAAGACCTCTATATGAATTTCAAAACATACTTTGGTCTAAAACTGTAACATCAAAGTTTTCAAAGTTTGCGGAAGCGTTTTAAAACAATAACAAATGTAAAAGTTAAATTACAAAACCAAAATCTCGAATGTTCAAATCCAAATAACTATAATGCAAACACATGCATGCGACTCGATCTCCTAGTCCATGCCTGCTTTCTTGTGTACCTTAGCGTCCTGAGAAAACATGTAAATCAAGTCAACACAAAGGTTGGTGCATTACACAGGTTTAAGCATTCACAAATGTTAAAACCACAGTTTGAATATAGAGTTTTGCAGATAACATAATCACTCATTGCATAGTCATGATAGCTAGTCATATATACTATTTACATAAGTGGTCGACACCGAAGCTGACTAGTGCATGCTATCGCATGTTTTGCCTGGCCACTATTGTCTAGCACAAACAATAGTAATGAGTGTTTGGTCAGTCAAACACTTGCGTAGATCCCATCTACCAAGTGAGGTTTGTCAAACCTAATAGATCTATTTCCAACTACCACGCTTTGCGCTACGGCAAACTAAACGGTTCGAAGTGTAAGGACTTTTAAATGTTATGTTGTCACATAATGTAAACAGTTAACTCATGCAAGTGATATGTATCTAAAGTGTTTGTTGCACATGTCTTCTCCCCCCAAAACAGTTTAAAATAAGAAAGGGGCCGTGTACGCACCTTTGATTGTTGCACAATGATCAAATACGTGAACTCGCGTAGATAATCCTCTTACGAAGGATCTGTGTTTAAACAATAACGTTGTGTTATTCGAGATGTCGTTTTGTGCTTGAAATCGCATGCGTGTCAACACACGTATGCTAGAGTGTTAGAAATGTGCATAAAATCATATCTGATTTTATTTAAATAACCGTAATTATACGCGATTTCGTTTCGGATCTAAAATATGAATTTTATTATTTCAAGGTGTTCGTATTCCCGTTACGGTTCCAACGCAACTCGAACGGACTAAATCGGAGTTGAAACGAATGAAATATGATAAAACTACTAAAAATAGGTTTTAGTTCAAAAAAATGGTGAGGCATGGGGTCGAACCCTTGCCCTCCCACACTCAACACACATTCCCTACCAGTCGCACCTGTTCAGCATTTGCAACAAGATTCCAAAATCAATTCCTTTAACCTTGAACTCACTGATTCCCTTTTGTTCTTTAACCGAGCCATATGAGTCCTGATTGACCCACGATCCGGCCTAGTTCGATCCCTAAACCTTAGGGGTTATGTTCTAATCACCCAACTGACTCCTTAGATGATTTTAATTTAAATTTTGACATAGATTCAATAGGTTAATCGATGCCAACCATTCTCGAACTTGATTTCATTAACCACCAACTCAAAATCGTTAAATTCATTAATATAAGTTCACAAATTCATATGGTTTTCATTGAAAAATCAATTTTCGAACCTCTCTGTGCTAATTAATTTCATTCCTAAACTCGATTTAACAGAAACCCCCAAATCGTTCTTAACAAGAACCCTAAAACTCGATCATGATCAATTCGCTATTTTAATCTTAAATTGAGATAGGTTTTTCCATAAACGCACTACTCTGAATCTGCCTATACAATTTAATTTGTTTCTTAAACCGATTTTGATCCAAACCCCCAAATGATTTCCCAAGAAAAACCCTAGAAATCAAATCCATATGATTCGTTATTACTAACAGAAATTATCCCACATGATTTACAATTAACAGAACATCATGAAGCTTTCCATGATATTCAATTTGGTTTTTAAAATCTTTTGAGCAATAACCCCCAAACCCGTTTATGCTTTGAAACCTAATAATCGAATTCAATCAATCCGATACTAGAACCACGAATTGTTATGGGGCTATGCTTAATCGACATGTTTAGAGTGTGTAGAAACAATCACTTACTTGTTTTGAAACCCAATTGAGGTATCTCTACTTTTAGATGGGTATTCGGCCGCACACGTATGACTCCGATGGTCTCCGATGCTATTCCGATCAAATTGATGTGGGTACTATGTTCAGATTGTTCCGAATAGTATGTGTGTATGTAAACTTTGATCAATTGTGATCAATTATACCCAATTTCATACGGCTTTGTCATCCACTTCGACGGTTACGACTTTTGGGATGATTTTTGGTTTAATTCGATGAGTTAATGGTTCCATAACTGATGATAATTGATAATCATCATTAACATGACAGTTATGCATGTTAATTTCGATTGATTATAGTGATTTAATAGAAATTTCGAATTTTAAGTTGATAACTCATAAAATTTTGACTTTACAAGTCAAAATTAACCATTACTTCTAATTTATAAATCTAATCCTTGAAATTAGAACACTTAGAACTTGATTTTTGATTAATCTTAACCCTTATAGATATTCTTGATCAATAACATATCATTTCGATTAATCCTAGAGTTAACGGAATTAATCGGAAATGCCGGATTGTCACTAATTGGCTACTTACAACATTGTTGAACTAGATTAATCCTTTTGGGCCTCATAAATACAATTGGGCCTACCTTGGGCCTCATTGGGCCTACCTTGGCCTCATTGGGCCTACCTTGGCCTCATTGGGCCTACCTTGGACCTCATTGGGCCTACCTTGGCCTCATTGGGCCTACCTTGGCCTCATTGGGCCTACCTTGGCCTCATTGGGCCTACTTCTATTCAATTGGGCCTCATAACATACAATTGGGCCTACGAGGGTTAACGAGGTTAATTCGAAAATATCGGATTGTCACATCATCCCCTTGTTGAAAGAATTTTCGTCCCGAAAATTAGTAAATGTTAGGAGTAGTTAGGAAACTACTTACGAGTTTAAATTGTACGTGTTAGTGTGGTTTGATCATTCCGTGTGCTTGTGTGTACTCACACACAAAATCTAATGCTTGCAACATCACAACTAAGTGTGATCGTTCAATGTGACTGTTTGCGTGTACACTAGTTAGTTCACCTAACTGTGACTGTTTGTGTTTGATCATACTGTGCTGTGTAACCTCACACATAGTGAGTGTCTGTAACTGTTTGTACTATGCAACCCCGCACATAGCAAATTGTGTGTAACCAATCATGCATGTACTACCATAACATGTAACATATGAAATGTAGCACATAAAATGTATAAAATGTAATGCAGCACAAATGTTTGTAACAAAACCAATTGAATAAAGTATTTGTGCTTACAGTTTGAAATTTGCAGTGTTGATGTGTGAAGCATCACGTCATCCCCTTGTTGAAGGAAATTTCGTCCCGAAATTTAGCGTGCGCTCTCAGTGTTTGTTGTTGTTGTTTTGAACACATGAGGATACTTCTTCATCATTTGGTCTTCCCGTTCCCATGTGAATTCAGGACCACGTCGTGAATTCCACCGAACTTTGACTATCGGAATCTTGCTTTGCTTAAGTTGTTTGACCTCTCGGTCCATGATTTCTGCTGGTTCTTCAATGAATCGTAACTGTTCATCTACTTGTATTTCTTCCAACGGTACAATCAATGTCTCATCAGAAAGACATTTCTTTAAGTTCGATACGTGAAATACATCATGAACTCCACTGAGTTCATCCGGTAGTTTGAGTTGATACGCAACCGGACCAATCCTTTTCAGGATCTCAAAAGGTCCTACGTAACGTGGACTAAGCTTTCCGCGCTTGCCGAATCGTATCACACCTTTCCAGGGTGATACCTTTAGAAGAACTCGGTCTCCTACTTGGAATTCCAATGGTTTACGACGTTTGTCAGCATAACTCTTCTGTCGATCCCGGGCCGCTGCCATACGGTTCCGGATTTGTACTATCTTCTCTGTTGTCTCGTGCACTAATTCAGGACCTGTAATCTGACTGTCACCAATTTCAGCCCAACAAACTGGTGAACGACATTTGCGACCATACAAAGCTTCAAACGGTGCTGCCTGAATACTTGTATGATAACTATTGTTGTAAGAGAATTCCACTAACGGTAAGTGATTTTCCCAGCTATCACCAAAGTCAATGACACAAGCTCGTAACATATCCTCGAGCGTTTGAATCGTACGTTCACTTTGACCGTCGGTCTGTGGATGATAGGCGGTACTCATATCCAAACGAGTTCCCAATGACTTATGGAGTGACTTCCAAAAGTTTGAAGTGAATCGAGCATCTCGATCTGATATGATAGAAATTGGCACGCCATGTCGTGCTACTACTTCCTTGATGTAAATACGAGTCAGTTTCTCCATCTTATCTATTTCCTTGATTGCTAAGAAGTGTGCAGATTTCGTTAACCGATCGACAATTACCCATATCGTATCACAACCACTCGATGTACGGGGTAACTTAGTAATGAAGTCCATTGAAATCTGTTCCCATTTCCATATCGGTATCTCTGGTTGTTGCAGTAAACCAGATGGTTTCTGATATTCCACTTTGACTTTCGAACAAGTCAAACATTTGCTAACGTATCTAGCAATGTCAGCCTTCATATGAGGCCACCAATACAGTGCCTTCAAATCATGATACATCTTGTCGGATCCCGGATGGACTGAATACTTGGACTTGTGTGCTTCGTCCATCACAAGTTCCCTTAAACCACCATGTAAAGGTATCCACAGTCGATTAATGAAATAACGAATTCCATCAGACTTGACATCCAATTGTGTTTCCATTCCTCGTAAGGATTCCTGTACCAAGTTTTCCTTTTTCAAGGCCTCGAGCTGAGCACTGCGTACCTTGTCAGGTAAGTCAGTATGTATTGTCATCATAAGTGCGCGAACCCGTCTTGTTGAAGTGTCTTTCCTGCTTAAAGCATCAGCTACCACATTAGCTTTTCCCGGGTGATACTTAATCGCGCATTCGTAGTCGTTCAACAACTCGACCCATCGTCGCTGTCTCATATTAAGCTCTTTCTGATCAAAGATGTGCTGCAAACTCTTATGATCAGTGTAAATGGTACATTTGGTTCCATATAAGTAATGCCTCCAAATTTTTAAAGCAAAAACCACTGCTCCTAATTCCAAGTCATGAGTAGTGTAATTATTTTCGTGTGGTCGTAGCTGCCTTGAAGCATAAGCAATCACTTTATCACGTTGCATCAATACACATCCCAAACCCTGTGCAGATGCATCACAATACACCACAAAGTCTTCTGTCCCTTCTGGTAAGGACAGAATCGGTGCACTATAGAGTTTCTGTTTCAATAACTGGAATGCAGCTTCTTGTTTATCTGTCCAGTTATACTTCTTTCCTTTATGCGTAAGAGCTGTAAGTGGTTGAGCGATCTTTGAGAATCCCTCAATGAATCGTCGGTAATAACCCGCCAAACCAAGGAATTGTCGTACCTCAATAGGAGTTTTTGGTGCTTCCCAATTCTTAATCGCTTCAATCTTTGCTGGATCAACATGTATGCCCTTTTCATTGACTATATGACCCAAGAATTGTACTTCTCGCATCCAGAAATCACATTTCGAGAACTTAGCGTACAATTGTTCCTGTTTCAGTAATTCCAACAGCAATCGAAGATGTTCAGCATGCTCCTCCTCGGTCTGAGAATAGATGAGAATGTCATCTATGAAAACAATGACAAACTTATCAAGATAAGGTTTACAAACACGATTCATGAGATCCATGAATACAGCTGGAGCGTTTGTCAACCCAAATGGCATGACCAAAAACTCGTAATGGCCATAGCGCGTCCTGAATGCTGTCTTTGGAATATCCTCCTCTTGAACTCTTAGTTGATGATAACCCGATCTGAGATCAATCTTCGAGTAGTAGCTCGAACCTTGCAACTGATCAAACAGATCGTCAATTCTAGGTAACGGATACCGGTTTTTGATAGTAACCTTGTTTAGTTCCCGGTAATCGATACACATACGGAAAGTTCCGTCCTTCTTCTTAACAAACAAAACTGGAGCTCCCCACGGTGAAAAACTAGGTCGTATGAAACCCTTATCCAACAACTCTTGCAATTGTGTAGATAATTCTTGCATCTCAGACGGTGCAAGTCGGTAAGGCGCCCTAGCTATCGGTGCTGCATCTGGTGTAAGGTCGATTCGAAATTCCACCTGTCTGATAGGCGGTAATCCCGGCAAGTCTTCTGGAAATACCTCCGGAAATTCACAAACTACTGGAATATCTTCAATCTTCTTCTCAGCTACCGGTTTTTCAGTTATAAATGCTATAACTGCCGTATGACCTTTACGCAGACATTTATGTGCTTTCATACAAGATATGAGACGTAGTGACATACTGCTCTTCTCACCTTGTACATACAATGTCTCTCCATGCGGAAGAGGTATACGAACGATCTTTTCATGGCATACTATTTCCGCCTGGTGTTTGGACAACCAGTCCATGCCAATGACTACATCAAAACTTCCTAAAGTGATAGGCATAAGATCAATTTCCAATGCCTGACCCATCAAATCAAGTATACATCCCTTAAGGATTTGTTCACTTACAATTAACTTACCATCAGCTAATTCTACAGTGTATGGACTATCTAAGGCAGTGGGACTAACATTTAGCAACTTAGCAAGTGAACTAGATACAAAACTCCGATCGGCACCAGTGTCAAATAACATAGAGGCATAGTGATTATTTAAGAGGAACGTACCCGTAACAATGTTGGGATCCTCCCGTGCTTGACGTCCTCCAATCACAAACGCCCTGCCCCTAGCACCATTGTTGTTGTTATTATTGTTGTTATTGGTGCCATTGCCGTTACCGTTGCCGTTGCCGTTGCCATTGGCATTGTTATCCCCGCCTTTCTTGAGTTGTGGGCAATCCTTTTTAAAGTGCCCCATCTTACCACACTCAAAACAACCCTTCGGTGCGTTGTTCTGATTATTATTCTGATTGTTGGAATTCTTTTGCATCTCCCCACGGCAATCCTTAGCTGCATGTCCAACTTTACCACACCGTTGGCACTTAACTTTATCACACTGATTACCCGCATGATGAAATCCACACTTATTGCACTTTGGGTGTTTACCAATATACCCCCTGATGATGACGACTGTTGACCACTATTCGAATTGTGATAAGACTTGTTTGAATCCTGCCTTCGGTTCTGCTGAAACGGATGTTGGTTGAAGTTCTTGGTGTTGCTGCTCTCCCACTTCCTTTTGTGGTCTCCCACCTTAGTAGCCGATGTCCGTTTAGGCAGAGTCCCTTGTAACACCGCCTGATCAGTCAGTTGATGCGCTAAACGAACAGCTTGTTGAATTGTTGTGGGATTTGCAGAAGTGACCAATCCCTGGATCTGAGGCACCAATCCCCCGATGTACCTCTCTATCCACTTGCTTGCGGGAGTAGCCATGTGAGGTAGAAGTCTGGCTAATTCATGAGATCGAGTCGTGTACTCCTCGATGTTGGACCCCTCCATCTTGAGGTGCCAATATTCCTCCTCTAATTTCTGCATCTCACTGCGAGGACAGTACTCCTCCTGCAGCAAGGTCTTGAAACCATTCCAGGTTAAGACATTGGCCTCACCCAATCCCAGAGTCTGAACATTCGAGTTCCACCAAGTCAATGCCGGACCCTCCAATGTTCCCGTAGCATACTTTACTTTGCTCTCATCAGGACAGTTGCACATCTCAAACACTGATTCAGCCTTCTCAATCCATCGAAGGAGTCCAATGGCCCCCTCCGATCCTTTGAAGTTATGTGGCTTACAGTCCAAGAACATCTTGAACGTGCATGCCTGTGGATTCACCAATCCCCCAGCTGGACCATGTGGCCCTGTATTGTGTGTCTGAGCGTAGTTCGCGATAGCCTCCGCGACCCTGTTATTAATCAGCTCATTGAGCTCAGCAACTGTCATGTGAACGTTCCCCTCAGCCATTATCTTCCTAGTTAAAAGAAGTGTTTGAGCGTTATCAAAGTCCAATGTGAAACGTGTAAACAATACAACAAACATCAAACATGTAATGTAGAAATCAACACAACAGTTGTCAATAATAATAGTTTTTCAATAGATAGAAATCTGTTTTGAGTACAATACTTTCAAAATAAAACATAAGTTTTCAAACTTCTAATACAGGGACACAACCCGCCCCTAATAAAACATAGATATATGATTTCCCAAAAGTCAATAATAGGAGTAAATGTTAAATATTTAATTAGATAAATAAATAAAACATTTAAATACAACTAAGACATGATAATTGGGCCTTATTTGACTCAATCAATTAGACTTAGTTGTTGGTCGTTGTCCAAGTTGTAACCTCTCACACGTGACCCATGTCAGGCATGACTCACAAGGAGTACACCTGAATGGAGCGGGATTTTAATGTTTTGCCCGTTACAGCCTGACCCAACGGTCTTCTGCATCTGAGAGGGACTTTAAGGATATCCTTTGATTCTTGATCTCTTGATTCTCTAGATTTGACTTTGATATTGATTTCATTTGATCGTTCATGTTATTGCTCGTTACAGCCTGACCAATGGTCTTCTGTATCTGAGTGGGACTTTATATGTGTGTTACACGTGGTCTTGATTCCCTATACAACTGACATCCACCTTAACTTGAATATTAATGATTTCATTAGATCATAATGATTTCATTATTTTTATGATTTACACACATTTATGATTTCTGATTCCTTGAGTCTCTTGATCTCGATCTTTTGGATTCCCATGAT
Source organism: Mikania micrantha (assembly GCA_009363875.1). NCBI lineage: Eukaryota > Viridiplantae > Streptophyta > Magnoliopsida > Asterales > Asteraceae > Mikania > Mikania micrantha. The sequence continues at coordinate 43,367 of SZYD01002278.1, read as the reverse complement.
TCACAATGATAATTGATTTTGTCACACCCCCAATTTTCAACTAACGGAATCATACCGTTTGGGAACGTGACAAACCATTATCTCAGATCATTAGACATAACGAAGACCTCTATATGAATTTCAAAACATACTTTGGTCTAAAACTGTAACATCAAAGTTTTCAAAGTTTGCGGAAGCGTTTTAAAACAATAACAAATGTAAAAGTTAAATTACAAAACCAAAATCTCAAATGTTCAAATCCAAATAACTATAATGCAAACACATGCATGCGACTCGATCTCCTAGTCCATGCCTGCTTTCTTGTGTACCTTAGCGTCCTGAGAAAACATGTAAATCAAGTCAACACAAAGGTTGGTGCATTACACAGGTTTAAGCATTCACAAATGTTAAAACCACAGTTTGAATATAGAGTTTTGCAGATAACATAATCACTCATTGCATAGTCATGATAGCTAGTCATATATACTATTTACATAAGTGGTCGACACCGAAGCTGACTAGTGCATGCTATCGCATGTTTTGCCTGGCCACTATTGTCTAGCACAAACAATAGTAATGAGTGTTCGGTCAGTCAAACACTTGCGTAGATCCCATCTACCAAGTGAGGTTTGTCAAACCTAATAGATCTATTTCCAACTACCACGCTTTGCGCTACGGCAAACTAAACGGTTCGAAGTGTAAGGACTTTTAAATGTTATGTTGTCACATAATGTAAACAGTTAACTCATGCAAGTGATATGTATCTAAAGTGTTTGTTGCACATGTTTTCTCCCCCCAAAACAGTTTAAAATAAGAAAGGGGCCGTGTACGCACCTTTGATTGTTGCACAATGATCAAATACGTGAACTCGCGTAGATAATCCTCTTACGAAGGATCTGTGTTTAAACAATAACGTTGTGTTATTCGAGATGTCGTTTTGTGCTTGAAATCACATACGTGTCAACACACGTATGCTAGAGTGTTAGAAATGTGCATAAAATCATATCTGATTTTATTTAAATAACCATAATTATACGCGATTTCGTTTCTAATCTAAAATATGAATTTTATTATTTCAAGGTGTTCGTATTCCCGTTACGGTTCCAACTCAACTCGAACGGACTAAATCGGAGTTGAAACGAATGAAATATGATAAAACTACTAAAAATAGGTTTTAGTTCAAAAAAATGGTGAGGCATGGGGTCGAACCCATGCCCTCCCACAATCAACACACATTCCCTACCAGTCGCACCTGTTCAGCATTTGCAACAAAATTCCAAAATCAATTCCTTTAACCTTGAACTCACTGATTCCCTTTTGTTCTTTAACCGAGCCATATGAGTCCTGATTGACCCACGATCCGACCTAGTTCGATCCCTAAACCTTAGGGGTTATGTTCTAATCACCCAACCGACTCCTTAGATGATTTTAATTTAAATTTTGACATAGATTCAATAGGTTAATCGATGCCAACCATTCTCGAACTCAAAATCGTTAAATTCATTAATATAAACTCACAAATTCATATGGTTTTCATTGAAAAATCAATTTTCGAACCTCTCTGTGCTAATTAATTTCATTCCTAAACTCGATTTAACAGAAACCCCCAAATCGTTCTTAACAAGAACCCTAAAACTCGATCATGATCAATTCGCTATTTTAATCTTAAATTGAGATAGGTTTTTCCATAAACGCACTACTCTGAATCTGCCTATACAATTTAATTTGTTTCTTAAACCGATTTTGATCGAAACCCCAAATGACTTCCCAAGAAAAACCCTAGAAATCGAATCCATATGATTCGTTATTACTAACAGAAATTAACACATGATTTACAATTAACAGAACATCATGAAGCTTTCCATGATATTCAATTTGGTTTTTAAAATCTTTTGAGCAATAACCCCAAACCCGTTTATGCTTTGAACCCTAATAATCGAATTCAATCAATCTGATACTAGAACCACGAATTGTTATGGGGCTATGCTTAATCGGCATGTTTAGAGTGTGTAGAAACAATCACTTACTTGTTTTGAAACCCAATTGAGGTATCTCTACTTTTAGATGGGTATTCGGCCGCACACGTATGACTCCGATGGTCTCCGATGCTATTCCGATCAAATTGATGTGGGTACTATGTTCAGAAAGTGCCGAATAGTATGTGTGTATGTAAACTTTGATCAATTGTGATCAATTATACCCAATTTCATAAGGCTTTGTCATCCACTTCGACGGTTACGACTTTTGGGATGATTTTTGGTTTAATTCGATGAGTTAATGGTTCCATAACTGATGATAATTGATAATCATCATTAACATGACAGTTATGCATGTTAATTTCGATTGATTATAGTGATTTAATAGGAATTTCGAATTTTAAGTTGATAACTCATAAAATTTTGACTTTGCAAGTCAAAATTAACCATTACTTCTAATTTATAAATCTAATCCTTGAAATTAGAACACTTAGAACTTGATTTTTTATTAATCTTAACCCTTATAGATATTCTTGATCAATAACATATCATTTCGATTAATCCTAGAGTTAACGGAATTAATCGGAAATGCCGGATTGTCACTAATTGGCTACTTATAACATTGTTGAACTAGATTAATCCTTTTGGGCCTCATAAATACAATTGGGCCTACCTTGGGCCTCATTGGGCCTACCTTGGCCTCATTGGGCCTACCTTGGCCTCATTGGGCCTACCTTGGACCTCATTGGGCCTACCTTGGCCTCATTGGGCCTACCTTGGCCATATTCGTACAGATCGTGTTGGACTAAAAGAACCAATAAGCCAGATCAGAAAAATCTCTAAGTCTCACAGCATTACAACAACTGAAGAAGAACACAAAAGCTGATGTGAAGAAGTTACAAGATCTGAAGATATATACAACAGCTGATGTGTAAGTCATCAGGAGTTGTAGTGTGTAGTTAGTCTTCAGTAGTTTCCTTATTATTTGTAAAAGTCTGATGAGTAGTTTACTCATCAGATGTTTTAGTAATTTTGTCTTCAGTAGTTTTGTTCTTCAGTACTTGTAGAGTTTGTCTTCAGATGTTGAAGACATTCTCAGTAGTTTAGTTTATTTCAGTTGTTTTGTTTTGTCTGTTAGATGTCAACATCATGTGACATCATCAGACGTCACTGTTCTATATATATAGGCAGTTGACATGTTTGTAATGACAACGAAGTTAATGAATTGAAAGAATTATTCCTTTTACAGAAAACCTTCTCTCTCTATAACAAACTTGCGTTACTGTTTGATTGATATTGTTCTTACTTTACTTATGCTAATTCTGTGTTGATTTCCGCTGCTATACTCTACTGATTTATCAATTGAGAACATCTGATCCTACAATTGGTATCAGAGCAGGTTAATCATTGATCGATTTCACAATTGATCTTTGAAACTGCTCAAATTTGTTCTCAAATTGAGTGAATTAGCTGATTAAGTAAGAATTTGTTATAGATTGAAGTTTTCTGTTAACTTCTGTTGATTCGTAGTTGAATATCAATATGTTTTGCATTAATTGATTAAGATTTGCATTAGTTTGTGTTCAATTGTTTGAATCGGTGATCATGTCTACTCCCAACAATGATCCGCACAATACAGGATCCGCAACCAAGCCTCCGATGCTTGTGCGGAGTGAGTACAACATATGGCAACGTAGAATGCTACATCACCTGTCGATTAACAGTGCAGGATGTTGGAAATCTGTTGTGCATGGACCATATAAACCCACGATCACTGATCCTGAAACTAAGATCATGATTCCGAAACCTGCTGATATGTATTCGGATGAGGACATTAAACTGTTTGAAATTGATGCTAAAGCTCATGGTATTCTGGCCATGGCTTTGCCGAATGAGATCTATTCTGGCTTGATGCATCATGATACTGCTCATGATCTCTGGGTTGCACTGAAAGAACAATTTGGTGGAACCGATGAGGTTTTAGCAAATACTAGAGAAATTCTGGCTCAGCAGTATGAGACATTTTCTCACCGAAAGGGTGAATCATTGACTCAACAATTTGAGCGATTCTCATGCTTAATTTCTGAGTTGAAAATGGTCAAGCAAGAGTACACTAATAGTCAGATGAATAACAGATTTCTCAGATCATTGCCTGAGAGATGGGACACTTACACAATTGTCCTACGCTCTAATGCAAATCTGGAACATCTCTCTCTTACCCAATTACATGGGAAACTCTTAACCTTTGAGAGAGAGGTTGAACAGAAGAGAAAACTGTCTTCATCTGGTAAACTTGCTGATGATTTTGTTTCCGGTAATGCTGCTTTACTTGGTCAGGAGTCAGAGTTTAATGGGTCTGAATGTTCTTATGATGAGCATATTGATTTTTCTACTAACAATTCTGATCATGCTTTTGTGGGAGTTGAGGGTAATGCAGGAAGTTATAATGACAACTTATGTTTTGTGATGGATGATCTGAAAGGTATCCCGGATGATGATCTAGAGGAGATGGACATTTTGAGTCAAATGGCATTGATCAACATCAGATCACAAAAGTTTTATAAAAGAACAGGAAGGAAATTCCCTGGATTATCTGGCAAGACTAAGGTTGGATTTGACAAAGGAAAGCTGAGGTGTCATAAGTGTAATAAGCTTGGTCACTTTGCTAGGGAGTGCAAAACATCTGGTTCCAATCCTGCTGCACCTTTTGTTACCTTTCCAAGCAACTACTCCTCAGGCAAAGGACCACAATCTTCTGGTATAGGTCACCAACAATTTTACCCAGCTCACTTTGTTCCTCAAAATCCAATGCCCTATCCATATCCATGTTTTTACATGCCTCAACCTCCTCACAATCCAGCATTAATCCCACCAAAATCACCTGCTCTTCCTGAACCCAGCGAGCCTCAATCAACTCAACAGTCTCAACAACAACATCATCAGAGTTTCTTCACTCCTGGAGTAGTTGATTGGAGTAGTTTGCCTGATGACTTCTCAGACTTCAACATGCAGTCTTTTTCTGAAACTGGTCCACATGGTGGAGAAAATCCTTTTGGAAATCTGGCACTGATGGCTATTGATTCAACTGACAATACCTGTCAATCCTCTTCAACATCTCAGGTATCTTCTGAATCAAAAGCCAAATTATGTTCAGAGTCATGCATTTCAGCATTTGCTTCCATTAGGGAAATCAATGTAGAACTAATTAATGAGAAATGTGAATTGGAAAAGGTTGTAACTAAAAACAAAACTGAGTTTGACAAAGCTTTAAATGAGAAAGAGTCTGAAATTTATAAACTTAAATGCTTATTGTCTGATGAAAAAGCTAGAGTGGAAGTCATGTTGGTAAAGCATAATGATCTGAAACAAACACTTGCAGCAACCCAAGTAAATTGTGAAAAGTGGGTTGAGTCCTGCAAGGGGTTTGAAATGTTGTTGAGTAAACAGTCAGCTTCAAATGTTAAGTTTGGGATTGGTTACAATCACATTGCCCCCCCTGCTGATTATAAACCAAAAAGTCTTAACTGTGAATCTGATGGGGAAAGTGTGTACCAATCTACCAACTCTTCAGACATGTCTGATTCTGCAGACATATCTGAAGAAGACTCAAATGTTTGTAAAGCTGCTGCTGAAAAGGTTGAGATTGAAACCTATTCTTATTCAATTGGGTGTACAAATGTCATTGAGGATGACACTTGTCAGGATAATGTTCTAGTGGAGATTAATCCTGATGAACATGTTTCAAATGCCTTAAACCTACACCTAATTGAGTCAGATGGGGATGGTGTTGGTGAAAATGATGCAAGGATTTTGATAAGTCAAAATTATTCTTCAGCAGTTGTTGAAAAAGCTGATATTGCAACAACTGATGTTGGTAAATGTGTTGAGACACAAGTGCTGAAGAATAACTCCTCAGATGTTGTCAAAACATCAGCTGTTGTCAATTTGGCTACAAATACTGATGCCTCAGCAGTTCTGATGAACAAACAAGCTGTTTCTAAGTCATCAGTACTTGTAGACAATCACAAGAATAGGAAGAAGAGAGTGCCTTGTGATATTTGCAAATTGTTTAACCATTCAACTGATGAATGCTGGTACAGAAAAGGTTCTAAATTCAACAAAATCAAGAATAAAAACAAGAACATCCTCAAAATGAAAAACGACTTTAGCTCAAAATTTGTACCAGAATCATCAGTTGTCCCAAAATCTGGAAAAACCAAGAAAGGAAAAGAATTTGTTCCAGATTCAGGGAAACAACACTTGAAATCATCTCCTTTACCTAAAGACACAAAAATGATCAAAAAGAAAAATCAAAACTCAAAGTCTGATGTTTCTGCTGAAATCAAACTGTTAACTCAAAATCACACTCAACTGATGCTAATGATGCAACAACTGATGGGAAAGGTTAATCTGGCAGAGGCATCTGTTGATGTATTTCATAACAAGAAATCAAACTCAAAAGTCAAACCAAAATCCTCTGCTAAGAATGTTTCAAGTGTTGCTTCACCTGATAATGCTAGTTCTGTTTCTTCAAGTGTTAACAGACCCAAAACCAAAATGGTTTGGGTCCAAAAGTCTAACTAGGTGTGTTGTTGTATGCAGGGTCCTTCAGCATGCCAAAGTAGCATCTGGTATGTTGATAGTGGAGGATCCATGCATATGACTGGGAGCAGATCTCTCCTTCATAACTATTTTACTGGAAGGAGAGGATTTGTGTCCTTTGGAAATGATGCTAAGGGGTACATCATAGGTAAAGGTGTAGTAACTAATGGTGAGATTAGGTTTGATGAAGTTAATCATGTTGAGAATCTTAAGTACAATCTGCTGAGTGTTAGTCAAATGTGTGATAAGGGTCATGTGTCTATCTTCACTAAGCATGATTGTAGGATCTTATCTGCTGAGGTGATGCCTTTGATTAGCAAAGTGTTAGATGAGTACACACTTCTTAAGGCTAACAGAGTGGGAAAGGTATATGCATTTGATCTTTCTAAGAAAATCTCTGTCAAAGGTCATCCTTGCTTATTCTCTAAGGCCTCTTTCAAGGAATCCACTTTGTGGCATAGACGATTAGGTCATGTAAACATCAAAAACATGAATCAATTGGTGAAACATGGTCTGGTTAGAGGTCTTCCTTTGAAAGATTTTAGCTGTGATGAGACCTGTTCTGCATGCTTGAAAGGAAAGCAACACAAAGCCTCTTTTCCTTCAATTGGAGATTCCAAATCCACTGGTTGTTTACAACTGTTGCACATGGATTTGTTTGGTCCAGTGCAGATAATGTCCATGGCAAAGAAGAAATATTGTCTAGTCATTGTTGATGACTATTCAAAGTTTGTCTGGACTTTCTTCTTACACTCAAAAGGTGAGGTTGCCAAGGCTATTATCAACTTTGTGGTGTATGCTGAAAAGCAGTATTCTCTTTCTATCAAGTGTGTTAGGAGTGACAATGGCACTGAATTCAGAAATCATCTTCTTGATGAATTTTTTCAGTCAAAGGGAATTCAGAGACAATTTAGCATTCCCAGAACTCCTGAACAGAATGGTGTGGTAGAAAGGAAGAATAGGACCCTGATTGAAGCTGCCAGAACAATGCTTGCTGATTCTGGTTTACCTCTCACATTCTGGGCTGAAGCTGTTAACACAGCCTGTTATGTGCAAAACAGAGTTTTGGTGAATCAAAGATGGTTGAAGACTCCATATGAAATCCTTCACTCTTTAACTCCTTTGATCTCCTTCTTCAGAGCTTTTGGGTGTCCTTGTTATATTCTTAACACCAAAGATCAACTTACCAAGTTTGATTCCAAAGTTGATGCAGGATACTTTGTAGGATATTCCTCAACATGCAAGGCATATAGAGTGTTCAATTGTAGAACAAAGTCTGTAGAAGAAACTCTTCATGTCAAATTCAATGAATGTCCTAAAGATTCCATTCCTCAGAATCCTGCTGAGATGTTTGATCTGAATATCTTGCAACATGATGTTGAGAATAGTGGTGTAGAAGATGAAGTTCTTCCAACTGCTCCATCACCAGCTTCTACAAAAGCATCACCAGATATTTCAGATGATGAAGATGCAAGTACTCATTTGTTCAGATTAAGTGACAATGTGTCCACATCTACCAAATCTTATGCTCCTTCTGCTTCAGCAACTCCACTTACTACAAATGCTGATGAAATTCTGGCATCTTCTCAATCTTTTGAAATTCCTGCTGCTGTATTTCCTGAATCCTCTTCCACTGCTGCATCAGTTCTTCCAGCAAACACTTGCACTGATCTTATTCCATATCAAGAACTGAAGAATCATCCCTTGTCTCAAGTTCTTGGTGATATTTCTGCAGGTGTTTCAACCAGAAGCCAATTATCTAACTTTTGTCTTTATGCTCTCTTTGTCAGTCAACAAGAGCCAAAGAACTACCACATAGCACTTAGAGACATTGGCTGGGTGGAGGCAATGCAGTTGGAATTGATGCAATTCAAAAAGCAACAGGTATGGGAGCTAGTTTCTCTACCTCCAGGTAAGTGTGCAATAGGTACAAAATGGGTGTTTAGGAACAAAACTGATGAAAAAGGTCAAATCATTAAAAACAAAGCTAGACTGGTTGTACAGGGGTTTTGTCAGGAAGAAGGCATTGACTATGATGAAACTTTTGCCCCTGTAGCCAGATTAGAAGCAATTAGGTTGTTCTTAGCATATGCTGCCTTACATAAACTCAAAGTTTTTCAAATGGATGTCAAAAGTGCCTTTTTATATGGTAAAATAAAGGAGGAAGTGTATGTTTGTCAACCTCCAGGCTTTGAGGACAATAAACATCCTGACTGGGTGTACAAGCTTGATAAAGCTCTTTATGGTCTGAAACAAGCACCTAGAGCCTGGTATGACACCTTATCCACTTTTCTACTTAGAAATAATTTCACTAGAGGCTCCATTGATAAAACTTTATTCATACAGAATGTAGGCCAGCATAAGCTACTTGTCCAGATTTATGTTGATGACATTATCTTTGCTTCATCTGATCCAAAGTTGTGTGATGATTTCACTGCACTTATGACCAAAACTTTTGAAATGAGTGCTATGGGGGAATTACAGTTTTTCTTGGGTCTTCAAATCAAACAAAAATCTGATGGAATTTTTATTCACCAATCAAAATACACAAAAGAGCTTTTAAAGAAATTTGATTTGCAAAACTGTAAACCATGTTCCAATCCCATGAGCAGCACCACACAACTTGATGCAGATCTGAAAGGCCCTTCAGTTGATGAAACTCTGTATAGATGTATGATTGGATCTTTAATGTATCTAACTGCATCCAGGCCAGACATTATGTTTGCCACATGTGTTTGTGCTAGATTTCAGGCTACACCCAAAGAGTCTCATTTGATTGCTGTGAAAAGAATTTTCAGATACTTGCAAGGTACTCAATCTCTAGGAATATGGTACTCCACTGGCCAATCCTGCAAGCTGGTTGCTTTTTCAGATAGTGACTATGCAGGATGCAAACTTTCAAGAAAATCTACTTCAGGTGGGTGTCAGTTCTTAGGAAATTGCCTGGTTTCCTGGCAGAGTAAGAAACAAACTTCTGTTGCCACCTCCACTGCTGAAGCTGAGTACATTGCTGCTGCAAGTTGCACTTCCCAAATTCTCTGGCTTCAGTCTCAACTCCTGGACTATGGCATCCAAGAACTGAAGACACCATTGTTAATGGATAGTGCTTCAGCTCTTTGCATTGTCAAGAATCCAGTTCAGCACTCTAGGACTAAACACATTGAAATCAGACATCACTTTATAAGAGATTGTTTTGAAAAAGGTCTGATTGATCCCAAATTTGTTCCTAGTGCTGATGAGCTTGCTGACATTTTTACTAAGCCTTTAGATACATCAACTTTTCAAAATTTACTTCTAAGGCTTGGTATGTTGCAACTTGAATAGGTTAGTGGTTTCATTAATAACATGTTAAATATCTTCTCAAAACTACAAAAATATTTTTACTTTTCTCTTTTACAAATAACTTTTAGTTTATCTTGTCACATTTTGATATTTTCAGTGCATACTGATACATATCAAAAGTACTGAGTCAAGAACAATTATGACCTTGTATAATACTCTAAGTTACAAAGTACTGATGAGTATTGATGTCCTAAGTACTGAAGGTCAAATATGGTTTACAAAGTCTGATGAACACATAGTTCACAAGTTCTGATGAACAAATCATTCAAAAAGTCTGATGAACAACTGATCACAACACCTGATGACCATATTGTCGACAACACCTGATGAGTAATTTTACTCTTCAGTTGTTGTAACCTCAGCTGTTTTCTCTACTTAACTCAATCCTTCTCAGTTGTTTCATTATCGCTTTCTCAGAACTTTTCATCCTTTTCAAACCTATTTTCCCTCTTTTCTCTCTGCATCCATGGCTGCCATAACCTTGAAACCTCGTCATAATTCTGTTGCCTATCTGACCAAATCGTCATTCTGGTCTAAGTTTGATGATGCTGTTGATTTGATGACCTCATCTCAATTCAAAACTGCGTTTCTTATCAATCCAACTTTGTTTGTCGAATCCATTCATCAGTTTTGGATGAATGTTGAACTCATCAATGTTGGCACAGGAGTCATATCTCTTCGATCAACAGTCAATGGTCACAACGTGCATATTAGTCCCGCTGAGCTAAGGGATGTTCTTCAACTTGACGATGCCAACCTCGTCACTCAGTTCCCTAAAAGCGCCACTGACCTCTGTTTTACAAGTCATGAATACCAGGGAGACTTGAGTGACTCCACACTGTTCAAGAAGCACTTTAATGATCCAGAGCGGCTGATTTTCCACATGATCAACATTTGCCTGGCTCCGAAGTCCTCTTCATGGGATCAAATGTCATCTAGATGGCAACAGGTATTGTATTCTATACTCGAATCTCAAAAGCTAAACTTTTCTCAAATACTCTTTTCTGAATTAACTGAACATGCTGGTAAGCCTGTTTCCTCTAGATGGTTGCTCTATCCTCGCTTTATTATGGCCATCATAGAGAAACAGCTGCCACAAACAGGCCTTGTTGGTCAGGGAATCCCTGCTCCAGCTGTCTTGCTGGAAGTATATTCCCGACACAACTCTAACCTCACTTTAAAAGAGGCTGCCCGGAAGCTCAAACCCAAGCAAAGGGAACCCACAGCCTCATCCTCAAAATCAAAATCCAAAGTCCCCACTAAATCAAATCTTCTAAGCCAAAAAGGCTGCTCAGGGAAATGAGTCCCCTGAGTCTGCCCATGCCTCACCACGGCATGAACTGACCACTGGTAGTAGTCAACCAGTGGTTCAACAGACTCCACCGGCTCAAACCGCCCAGGTTTCCTCTCAACAGGAACCTGGTGCAACCTTTTTAGGGGACACCACATCTCTAGAACCTATTTCAGTTGAAATGGTTTCTATTGAACAGCATCTCTCTCCCCGGGTGCACTCCTCTTCAAACCCACTTTCTATAGAAACCACCACCAATAGCCCAACATTTGTTATTGATCAAATCCTGAATCAGCTGAACACTCCTTCTCCCTCCCAGACACCTATCAATACTGGAAAAAGCTCCAACATTGAGGGGAGGAACATAGTGTCTCTGATAACCCACAGGATACTGACTACATCATCAGATCTCCTAGTGTGGCAAGAGAGACTCTGATATCTGACAAGGCTGCTGCTTCTTCACCTCCATCATTTGGGGTGATTGATAGTGGTAACATGGGTAAGACCTTGTCAGAGGCAACAACTGATGAAGGGGTTAACCCTGAGGTTGGAAGTCCCCAGTACCAAGACAAAGGGGCACCTGAAACTGTTGAGCCACACTCAACTCAGGTAGATCCTGAGATTCTCAGGAGGTCAGATGATTTAGCTACGGCTACTGATGACCAAATAACACTTGCTGAGGTTCTAAAGAAGAACCAAATCCTTGAGGCTGAGGTTTGTAGACTCAATGAGCTACTCTCCAAAATGTCCAAGGACAAAAGTCCATCTTCCCCACTTACCCCACAGATGGCACCTTCTCATTCTGAAGGTCACCCAAACACTTCATCCACAAATATTCAATTTGACAAGCCACCAGCTACTGCTTCAGGCACTAATCCTTTGGGTTTTAGCCCCCCAGAGGCATTAGCTGCTGCCTTCCTACAAATCCTCCCTCTCATCACTCCAGTCCTAAAAACAATTATTATTCAAGCCCTTGATGAGAGGTTACCTTCCAAATCCCATATTCAGCAGATGGTTGATGAGGCTGTGACTGCCAGACTTGCCACTATACATACTCCTTCTTCCCCTGCAGCCAAAAAGGGGGAGTTAGGAACTGAATCAGTCACAGCTTCAGCTTCCAAAAGACCAAGGTCTGAGGAGGTTGAATCTGAAAGGTCTCCTGCTCATGTTATTCAAGTTACTTATAAGAGACAAAGGAAGAATAAAACTGTTGAGACTATCAACAGAACTGATGTAGAAGGTGAGCAGGAGATAGTTGACAAGGAAATTGAAACAAGTGCTGAACCCATGGAAGTGACAACTACTGATGTACATAAATGTGATACAACCTCTGAAGTTCAAGTTCAAGCTACAACCTCTGAAGCTCAAGTTCAAGCTACAACTTCTGAAGTTCAAGTTCAAGTACAAAATCTAGTAGTTCAGGTTCAGGCTGAGACTCAAGTTGTTGAGGTCAGGGCTCCTCCTAAGAAGAGAAGGCATCTCAGGATTCAAGAAGAAGAGAGTTCTGATGAAGAAGACAGGTTGCCTATCTCTACAGTCATAAAGCCAAAAGCTCAAAAGCCTGCACCTTCAACAACTGAGGCAGCTCAGACAATTCAAAAGAAGACAGTTACCCTTCCTGCTAATTACATTCCTGAAAAGCCATTAGTTCTTGGTCAATCACCAACAATTACTCCAGAGGCTAGGATGTTAGCAGTCAAAGTAAAATTGGAAGAAGAAGAGAACCAAAGAAAACATGATGAGCAATTCCTTAAGTTGGTGGACAAAGATTATCCTCAGACTTCAACTATCACTGCAATGAAAAAGGAAGCTCAAAGGCTGCATGCTCTGAAATGGACCTTTAAATATACAAAAGAACTGATCAGGATGTGGCCTGACCCAAGGTTCCTTCATAGGATTCACAAGAGAGATCCCCCAGCAGCCTATGCCAGTAGAATCAAAAGAGTGTTAGGTGCTGAAATCATGCTTGGGTCAGTGCTTGATCCTTGGGAAATAATAAAGGACTTCAAAAGTGTCTACAACTCTGGTGCCAAAGCTCCAAACTTCTTAGAGAACAAAATGATCAAAAAGGGACTTGTCTATAGGAAACTTGAACATGTTCTACAAGAAGAACTTTACTTGTTTTTAGAGGGTAAACACCCTGATGAGTTTGTGTACAGGGAGATTACAAGAGTTGAACTGAAGGATGGGACTACAGCCAAATACTTATCAGAATTTTATGGACCTGAGTCCTTCTTCGAAGGAGAACCTGAAAGACTAACTCCACAAGAGAAGATGCTACTACTTGAAGCATATGTAAGGGAGTCTTTCAGGTTAGTATACAATCAATAGCTTCAATGAGAGGGGTTAATGCTCATAGTCCATTTCCCCAATGGAGTTCCCTCTCATCTTTTGATAGTTAGAATTTTTGGAGGCTGTTGGTTATCAGGCTTATGCTTTAATTGGTCATTTTGACACTGATCTCAAAAGAAAAAGACATATCTTTCTGCCTGGGAATAAATAAGTGAGACCTTAAATAAGTTAGAGGTTTTTGGCTGCATTGGTTCAGGGGGAGTTTGTTGGACTAAAAGAACCAATAAGCCAGATCAGAAAAATCTCTAAGTCTCACAGCATTACAACAACTGAAGAAGAACACAAAAGCTGATGTGAAGAAGTTACAAGATCTGAAGATATATACAACAGCTGATGTGTAAGTCATCAGGAGTTGTAGTGTGTAGTTAGTCTTCAGTAGTTTCCTTATTATTTGTAAAAGTCTGATGAGTAGTTTACTCATCAGATGTTTTAGTAATTTTGTCTTCAGTAGTTTTGTTCTTCAGTACTTGTAGAGTTTGTCTTCAGATGTTGAAGACATTCTCAGTAGTTTAGTTTATTTCAGTTGTTTTGTTTTGTCTGTTAGATGTCAACATCATGTGACATCATCAGACGTCACTGTTCTATATATATAGGCAGTTGACATGTTTGTAATGACAACGAAGTTAATGAATTGAAAGAATTATTCCTTTTACAGAAAACCTTCTCTCTCTATAACAAACTTGCGTTACTGTTTGATTGATATTGTTCTTACTTTACTTATGCTAATTCTGTGTTGATTTCCGCTGCTATACTCTACTGATTTATCAATTGAGAACATCTGATCCTACAGATCGTCATCTATACGAATAATCCGCCAGTTTAGCGTTCACGTAACGACATCCGTTATTGTTTTGTTCTGTACAACCTCACATACGTTTATACATAATAATGTCCTAACTAACAATCAAGTAATACTTTTGTGTTGCCAGATGAAATTTTGATTGTTAAACCATGGTTTTGAATCATGTTTCTTAAATGAATATGTAATAGTTTTGTGTCCAACATCAAATGATAATAGTATCCATGTAATACACATAGTTCATACCTGAATTACTGTGCAAGTTACTGTTCCAGTTATGGTTCCAGCACTGATGTTATATTTTGGTTCAGGATGTGTTGAAGGCTCTTATGATCGGTGCAGATCACACACTTAGTACCATAAAGATAATGCCTCCAGATTTTTAAAGCAAACACTACCGCTCCAAGCTCCAAGTCGTGCGTAGTGTAATTCATTTCGTGGACCTTGAGTTGACGTGACACGTATGCAATGACTTTGTCTTTCTGCATCAATACGCAGCCCAATCCTTGGTGTGATGCATCATAGAAAACCACAAAGTTATCATTGCCTTCTGGAAGAGATAGGATTCGTGCTTTACACAACCTGCTTTTCAGTAATTGAAATGCTTCTTCTTGTTTATTTCCCCAGTCGAACTTTTTGTCTTTCTAAGTTAACATCGTCAGTGGTTGTGCAATTCTTGAGAAATTCTCAATGAAACGTCGGTAATACCCTGCCAATCCTAGGAACTGGCGGATTTCGGAAGGTGTCCTTGGCGCTTCCTATTTTTGTATCGCCTCAATCTTACTTGGGTCAACGTGAAGGCCTCGTTCATTGATTACGTGACCTAAGAAATGAACTTCCCTTAGCCAGAACTCACACTTTGAAAACTTTGCATACAACTTTTCTTTTGTGAGCAACTCCAAGATCAGCTTCAAATGTTGCTCATGGTCTTGTTTGGTTTGTGAGTAGATAAGAATGTCATCTATGAATACAATCACGAACTTATCTAAATAAGGTCTACACACCCTATTCATTAATTCCATGAATACTGCGGGGGCATTAGTCAACCCAAACGGCATCACAAAGAATTCGTAATGTCCGTATCGAGTTCAAAAAGCAGTTTTCGGTATATCATCTTCTTGCACATCTTTGAGAAATAGTTGGATCCTTGTAATTGATCAAACAGATCATCAATTCTCGGTAATGGATACTGATTCTTGACGGTCAGTTTATTCCATTCTCGATAATCAATACACATACGAAATGATCCATCTTTCTTTTTGACGAACATGACTGGTGCTCCTCATGGAAAATAACTTGGTCTTATAAATCCCTTGCCAAGTAGTTCCTGCAAATGACTTGACAACTCTTGCATTTCTGATGGAGCTAAACGATAGGGAAATTTAGCTACCGGAGCAGCTCCAGGTACTAAATCGATTCTGAATTCAACTTGTCTTTCAGGTGGGAGTCTGGGTAGATCCTCTGGGAATACTTCCGAGTGATCAAGTACTACTGGGATGTCTTGCAGCTTCTTTTCTTTGCCCTTCTTTTCCACTACTTTAGCCAAGAAGGCACAGTAGTTCTTTCTTAAATACTTCTGAGCTTTTAAGCAAGATATGATTCGTATCTTCTTCCCCGTGCTCTCACCTTGAATAGTTAACGTATGTCCGTTGGGTAATGGTATTCGAACAAGTTTCTCATGACAAACAATTTCTGCTTGGTTAGCAGGCAACCAGTCCATACCAACTATAACATCAAAGCTTCCTAGCTCTATAGGAATCAAATCCAATTTGAGTATGTGTTCTCCTACTGTTAAGGTCCATCCTTGAATTATATTTACTGTTTTTATGTGTTTACCATTTGCAAGTTCTATGCTATAAGGATGGTCTAATCTTTTAGTTTTCTGACCTAGCATAGATTCAAATTATTTTGACACAACACTCTTACAAGCACCCGTATCAAATAGCACAGATACATAATTATTGTTAAGAAGATACGTACTCGTAACTACATTTGGATCCACCCTTGCTTCATCAGCTCCCATCACATACGCTCTACCTCGAGCAGGATTTCCATTGTTTCCTTGAGTCAATTTTGGACAGCAGGACTTGATGTGATCTATGCCCCCACACTCGTAGCACGCCCTGGGTGCATGATTGGTCATTGTAGTTCCAGCATGTTTAAGTATGTTACAATATTCCACTGTATGACCCAGTCTCTTGCAGTAGGTGCATTTCCTGCAAGGTGAAGTGGTAGCATGATGAAAATTATACTTGGCACAATGGGGCATAGGCCCCCCATAAACCTTCTTCTCAGCTGTGAGAGCAGCATAGTTGCGAACTTGCTTGGAATCCCTTGAAGTCCCCGCCTCAGCCTTCTTTGACTCAAACCGCTTTCTCTTCTGCTTCCTTACTAGGACCCCAGTCCTAACCATCTCATCAGTAAGGCTTCCCGCCAACAATATCGCTTTCTCCAAGGTACGTGGTTCTGCAGCAATTACCATCCCACGTATCTGAGGGCTGAGTCCCCAGATATACCTATCCACCTTCTTCTCTTCAGTTGAAACCATGTGGGGTAACAGACAACATAGTTCATGAAATATGTTAGTGTAGGTTTGGTGACCTGCTCCATCCATATGGAGATAACATAATTCTTCTTCCATTTTCTGCATTTCGTTCTTCGGACAATACTCTCTTATGAGTAATGCCTTCAGTTCAGCCCAACTCATTGACTCGATGGTTTCTCTTCCTCTGGCCTGCACCTGGGTATTCCACCAGCTTAAGGCTTTGTTTTGGAACGAACAAGTGGCATATTTGACTTTTTGAGTGTTCAGACACTAGCTTATGCTCAGAACCACTTCCATCTTTTTCAATCCACCTCAACACTCCAGTTGCTCCCTCAGTTCCATAAAAATCCCTTGGTTTACAAGAAGCAAACATCTTGTATGAGCAACCCTTTTTGTTGGTTTCCACAGTTCTTCCATCATCAATGATAACGGTGCCATGGCGACTACCGCTTCCATTGGTCCCGTCTGGTTTGTGTGGAAATGTTTCTTTCAACTGCTCAGAAAAAATCCTTAAAACATCATCGGTGATTAGTGGGGGATTAGTATGAGTCGTCCCTGTATTCTCCTCGGTTCCTCCTAGTGTTCCTCCCAGAGTTTCTGCATCCATATTGTTCACTTTAGGAGAATCAGTCTTTGGTCGTCTTCCTCGTCTCTTCGGCAGCATTTTCTATAAGTTGTAAATACATTAAGAGTTGTCTTAATTCAAGCACAAGTAAGCAAACACCACTACCATATCATAAAACATAAAAATGTCTCACACAACATAGTTAACATAATACATATTCTAGTTTTGAAAATTCCCCGGGAGCTCTCGCTCATAAACAACATTGGGATAAATAGCCCCTAATCTATTATGCCATCAGAAAATACATTGCCACCGCCATTATCACCATCACCAACCAGGTAATCACCATCGCCATCACTGCCAGACGCCTATTCTTTCTAAGCTCCTCCCTCATGAAAGCCACCCCTACATCATTGGTGTGCACCTCCTCCACCAAATCATTCCACCCCTCGTGGAATTCCTGCGTCTTCTCCGCCCAATGATCGAATTCTAGCCTGAAAGTCTTACTCCAAGTATGGAATTCGTTGCATGGCACGAGGTTGGCTTGGAGTTGGTGGCACGTGTGCGCCCTCGTCCCTGAGGGTAGTCTCGTACTACCGGCATCACCTGTGGTTGTGGAATAGGCATTGATTGCCTGTGGCTATCCTCAGCTGAAGAGTCCGAATGCTTGGAAGGGTCAAATAGAACCCTAACACAGCAATCTCACGCGTTTCTGCGTGATATTGGGTGCTCTGTTCCTCATGGTCCCTAGTGTTTTGGTCCACTATGACCAGTCCCTGTGTTAACTCTTGCATAAGGCTTATCAGGTCGTCCATCTCTCCCTTTGTTGCCTCTAGTCTGGCCATCAACTGTGCCCTTTCCACTTCTTGCTGTGCTCGGTAGGTACGTAGATCTTGTTGGATCACCTCTTGGTCAACTACCTGTCTCGGCCTTGAGGGTTCTCCTACCTCAAAGCGGGATGGGGGTGGTGGCACAGCTATTCCTGGCACAGGTGGGTTTGCAGCCCTTGGGTGACTGGACACCTCATTATCAGTATCCGGGTACTCGATTGGGATATAACTTCCCCAATCTGTTTCTTCTGTAGTGGTTAAATTCACATACAACTTTCCATCATAGTTGTATTCTTTAACCGTTTTCTGCATCACATACGTTAGAATGCTCAAATACAAGTACATTAGAGCAGTTAGTTATAGTCTAGGTATATTCTATGTATTCCCTATTTCCCTATAACCATTGGCTCTGATACCAATCTGTCACACCCCCGCCGATGGCGGAATCACGGGCGGTGAGACGATGTGGAAATCAAGAGTCTTATGGTTTATAACAACGCTAAATCACCAATTCAATATTCCCAAAATAAACAACCAGTAGAAAATGTTTAAATTTAACTATTACAACACTTAGAGATTCTCAAAATATTATGGCCTATAACATCTAGGCTATAATAATGAATCTTCGTGAGTAATATCCAAAAACATGCACCAACCTCGGGTTTTGATTTAATGACCTGAAAAGCATGAGAAAAATAGTCAACATAATGTTGGTGAGTAACACAAGTTTAGGACTCGATAAAATCAATCCTTGGGTTCATCTCCCCAAGAATTATGCTATCTGTAAATCATTTTATATGTTATTCACAAGTAAGGATGCAATTTACATAAGACCACAACCAAACCTACTACTGATTGCCCTTGTGTTATAATCTCATGATCACCAAACTCATCCCGAGTTTAAAGTATACAATAGAGTTAGACATATTCGTCCACCGTATTGGCCTCATCTTTGGGTGACTGTAGCTAGCAAGACCACCCGATAGGTGAATAGGCTGTCAACCAAGATAGTACTATCCAATATATCCCCTGTCTCATACCCATGAGTTAATGGTTGTGTCTAGGCTTATAAAAGGGACTTACAATAGAATAACAAACCTTATGAAATCTACATCCAACAATCTCATGTTTTAACAATACCATACATAGCATAAAGTCATAAAAAGGTTAAGTATCACGCTTTTCATCCCAAAGAATAAAATAGTATAAAAAGGGGTTGTGAAACTCACACTGAGTTGAGGTTCTGAACAGATAGTTGAGAGAATTATTAGGAGCCACTACCAGTTCCTACAACATTTAAAGGATTTGTATGAGGTTTTTGGGTTCTTGTTTTCCCAACATAACCTTAATAATTTATTTATGACACTATTTATTTATATATTTTATTTATTTAAAATTTCTCTCTCTTTAGTTAATTTAATGATAATAAATAACTACTACAACCCTTTTTAAGAGATATATATATATATAGGGAAAAGATAAAATGAAAACCACATCTCAATAAGAAAACCGCGAAAACCATTCAAAAATCACGTAAAACGAACGTATTTTTTTTTGAAATTTTTTTTACATGTTTGTAACACTATTGGACACATTTTTATAAAAAAATATAAAAAAAGCGCCGACAAGATATTTTTTAAAAAAAATATTTTATAAACCCACGTAAAACGTACGTAACAAAACTGAAAAAAATTTTAGTTTTGTTACGTAAGTTTTACGTGGGTTTATAAAATATTTTTTTTTAAAATATCTGGTCGGCGTTTTTTTTATATTTTTTATAAAAATGTGTCCAATAGTGTTACAAACATGTAAAAAAAATTTCAAAAAAAATTACGTTCGTTTTACGTGATTTTTGCATGGTTTTCGCGGTTTTCTCATTGAGATGTGGTTTTCATTTTAACCATACCCTATATATATATATATATATATATATATAGGAAAGGGATCATATAATAACCCTCATTAATTGCGGTAACCCATTAACCCTGGCAAAAAACGCTCAAATCGCAAAAATTTTTTTTCATGGTTTTTTTTATGCAAAAATAGGGGGGGCTCCTTTTTTAACCGTTCGCTAATTCACAAGCGTTAAAAAGTTAAACGAAATGTAAGTTTGCGTTACACTGCGACACTTAAATAAATGTTCACAGTGTAACGCAAACTTACATTTCGTTTAACTTTTTAACGCTTGTGAATTAGCGAACGGTTAAAAAAGGAGCCCCCCTATTTTTGCATAAAAAAAACCATGAAAAATTTTTTTTTGCGATTTGAGCGTTTTTTGCCAGGGTTAATGTGTTACCGCAATTAAGGTGGGTTATTATTCACTCCTTACCCTATATATATATATATAAAGAAATCTTTACATTATGCAAGATTCATAGTTACATAATTTATCTTGTTTATCATTTCTCCAAGTATTTAATTACCCGATTCATTTTGTTTATGACCTAACAATTTATATGAATCCTTTTGAGTCTTCCTCTCCTTAGTTTCCTATCGATTCTTCTTTCCTGTTTTTAAAAAAAATGTTTACGTGGCTTATCATTTGGTAAGTATGTTTGTATTATTTTCTTTTTCTTTTGCGTTTTGTGTACATACTTACTTAGTTATGTGTGTGCATCTCTAAGTTATACAAGTACCTGTTTTTCCCACGTTTTGGTTCAGCCTCATGTATTAAATCCACGCATGCATGCAGCCATATCGTACTCTTTGATAGCTTAGCGAAAGTTCGTATTTTGGTTATAAAATTTATACACATGTGCACCGTGGTTCATGCATGTTATTCTTATGTTTTTCGCAAAAATAGTTAGATGGTGGCTAGCAAGCATGTGTTCTTTATTTTTTATTCACGTATGAACTTCAAAATCTTGAATTCAGAATAGTTTGATCCACTTCAGGGCTATGTTCGTGTGTGTGTTGTGTAGGTATATATATATATATATATATATATATATATATCTTTGAACTAAGTTTTAATTATCTGTGCATGTAACTCATGGATATATCAAACTTACGTACAATAAGCAAGATGGTCAGGAACGATCAGATTGAGGCTTTCATTTCCTTAGAGCTATTCTTCGGTTTCTTTAGTTTATTTAGAGTATTTTTGGATTAGAAAATTTAAGAACGAGAATGATTAAGATGTAAATGGCACTATGGCAGTAAATTGATGGAGTAGGGATGCTCACGAAAATCAAGCAAGGTTGAATGATGGATTGCTGGTTCGTGGGACTCGGCCGGTTTGAATAGAGCTGGTAGGAGCTCCTTGGGTTCCACTGTAGCTACTGTTTGCTGGTTGTTCAGGCGTCACCAGAGGATATCTTCGGCCAAGTGTTGTATTGTAGAGTAGTGAAGTAAAAGAGATGAAAGTATCCCTAGAGAACTCTGTGATGTCCTCGACTGGAACCAGGAAGAGATAGGGTGTTGTGTTGCTTTGAGGTGGATTGTTTGAGGAGAAAGAGCCGGTATTTATAGAGTATTGAGGTGGGTTTTTAAGTCTGTAATTGGGGGAAAAACATCTTAGTTTGGATCTAATTCTTAGTTGGTTCCTGATATGATGTTTTGGCTCAAGGAAAGATGATATACCTGGTATCAAATCTTCCTTTTGCTGCAGAATTTAGAAAGGTTACATCAAGGGGTTGTTGAAAGTCCTTAATCCTAGTTTTTGGCCTAGTATAGGTGTTTTAGGGCATGGATCTCGGCTGGAATAGAGGGTTTTGCTGTCAAAAGGGAGTACTTTTGTACTCATGGCTGCCAAAAGAAAAAGAAAACGGGAGTGGGTTCGGTCAAGGAAGAATTAAGAGAAGCACATGGCTGAGATTTTATGACTTATTAAAATTGTTTTAAGATGCTAGCTTGTTCCTTACGTGGCAGAGAAGGAGGAAGGGCTGCCAATGGGGTTTATTTTCTACATCTTAGGATTTCTTAAGGATAAGGTGGTAGTTTTATTTAGTTCCAATTAAATTGTTTTGATCAAGGACTAACCGGTTGAATACGATTTCGTAGCTCAAGAGCCGAGTTTTTTCTTTTGAGTTTAGTCGAGCCATAGTAATAGCAAAAAAGGGGGTTGATCGAACCCTTTTTTATACCTATACGTGATGTGTATCTTTTACATATTCATGCATACATATTCTTTCTCATGCATATATAAAAATATTAATTGATACTTATCTAAATATATATATCCCCATATTGGTTATTTATTGATGCGTATATTTCCATATATATACATATATATATACACTTAGATTAGTTGTCTTTTATTCACTTAAACGGTTACAAGAAAATTACTAAGGTTTTGCTTTAATAACCCATGTTCTAAAATAATTTAATCTCTGAAAATAAGTACCTGGTTTATTGATGGTTGTTGCATATATGTTATTAATCATTAGCTGAAAACATGTATCAATTGCATTTGTCAATGCCGTTGCATCGCACGGTTATACTTTTATTTCATGAAGTTTTTTTATTACGGGTCAAGTAATCTATTTTGAATAGTCAATTTCATATTCACCTTACTTTAACCTAATTTTAAGACTTCCATTTTGGTCAATTTCATGTTTAACTTACAAATTGTTTTTGATTAATTTTTCATGCTTAATTTAAAGAATGTTTTTGATTAATTTGTCTTGTTTATTTTATTGATTGTTCATTTGTTTGTTTTGCGAAGTCGTTGCAGATACCATGAAGAAAATGAAATATTTTGAAAATGATTGCATAGAACAAGCTGTAGAGATTGAAAAGTTGAATAAATTAGTTAATTTTTGTTAAAAAATATGTTGCGATTAATTCACTACAGTTAAATTTTGTCACCCAACAATACATAAACGAATAAAATAATAATAATGGCTATGATATGACATCTCAAAATCTTATTGATGAAGTTTAAACGAGTATCACTAAGTAAATAGTTGTTACCGCTTCATCACACGGGTTTCCTAATAGGGAGAGGATCAAATGTTAACCTATGTTTATTGTGTTAACCAAATAACATTTTAATACTTTGGGGCCACACTAAATTAAATCAAAATGTGTATATATTTTCATTTTTTTTAAATAATGTAGGCCACTTACATAAATAAAAAATTAAAGAAAAACGTACACATGTATATATGTGTGTGTGTGTGTGTGGTTCAATCCTTAATTAAGACCTATGTGAGCCATTAATTTGGAATCTTGAAAATAAATACGTGGTTTAAATAAAAACTGAATAAAAAATTGAGTTTCAAATAAAAAAAATCATTTTTAATATGGGTTAATATGGACCACATATTTATTTTCAAGATTCAAATTAATGGCTTATATACGATTTAAGTGTTTTCTCTTTAAGCAATAACCCGTTAACTCTAATCTAATGGTCAACTGGAGTAGTATGCCGTGTATTACACAGGATGAATAAAAAATATGATAAATAGTTATCTATTAAAATTTAAACAATATAAAATGATATTTATATATGACATGTTATTAAAATTTTATATATTTAATACTTTAAATAATAAAATAATTATTGGCTTTCTTTAAACACTAAGTTTTTCAAAAAAAATTTCTTTAAACTTTTCATTTTAAAAAATTGTTTTTGAAATTTTATATTTTATAATAATTTGATTTGTTTTTAAATGTTTATTAATATTAATATACTTTTAATATATTAAAAACCTTTTTTTATTTTAAAATATATAAAAAGTATATATGATATTTAATATTATTATTTATTATAATATGTATTTAATAGAAGAGACAAGCGAGAAATTAAAGTTGATATTCTTATAAGAAAATAACATGTAAACCTATATTTACTAAAATAGATAGATTTAAAAACTAAGTGTTTGAAATTGCGTCATGTGTCATAACGTATATTTTGATACACAAGGGTATTTAAGTCATTTTATATCACGTTAAAAAGTCTAATTAATATGATGGTGTCATGTGTCATCTTCTAATATATTATAATAAATCTAGTTTTTTATTGAAAGTTTACCCATTTTTTTATGCATCCATAACTTTTCTATACTATAATAATTTTTATAAAAAATGCATCATTTTACTTGTCTTATTTTTTTCTTTAATTTCATTATAATATTGGCTATATATTTTTTTATTTTTATCCGGATGTTCGTGTTTATATCAATGTAACAACATCAAAAAGCTAGAATTAATATGGTGGTGTCATGTATCATCTCTTAATATATTATAATAAATCTATTTTTATTTAAAGGTTACCCCTTTTTTATATATTCATAACTTTTTTATAATATAATATTTTTTTATAAAATTTGAACCATTTTACTCGTCTTATTTTTCTCTGTAATTACGTTATACTCTTGGCTATGTTTTTTCATTTGTCTGGATGTTCTATTTACATTAATGTAACAAATATAAACATAACATATTATCCCTAACGAGTTGTAACGAATTTTGGTTTACATTGTCGTAAATTAAATATGAGTTGCGTTATGTCATTAATTTATTTACAGTGATGTAACAAAGGTGTTAGGCTCACTTTATATTTATTATTTAATCACAGTAATGTAATTTACTGCCGTAAAAAAATCAAATTAATGTGTTATGTTTATGTTCGTTATATTGATGTAAACCAAAAAATTTTAGTCCAAAATTAACGAAAAATTACGTTTATAATAAATTTAAAATGATTTGTAACGAATTTTGGTTTACATTGCTGTAAATTAAATATGAGTTACGTTGTATCAATTATCTAATTACAGTGGTGTAACAAAGGTATTAGGCTCACTTTATATTAATTATTTAATTATAGTGATGTAATTTACTTTTCTCAAAAAAAAAAAATCAAAATAATTTGTTATGTTTATGCTCGTCACATTGATGCAAACCTTAAATTTTTTGTTCAAAATCAACTAAAAATTACATTGTCTTAAGTTTGTAACGAGTTGTAACGAATTTCGATTTACATGGTTGTAAAGTAAAATGTGTGTTACGTTGTATCATTTATTTAATTATAGTATTATATAAAATGTATTAGGCTCACCTTATTTTGTTTATTTAATTACAGTGATGTAATTTACTTTTGTTAGAAAAATTCGAATAATGAGTTATGTTTATACTTATAACATGGATGTAAATACGAGCATTTGAACAAAAATAAAAACACATAGCCAAGAATATAAATGAATTAAAGAGATAAATAAGTCGAGTAAATTGTTGCAATTTTTATAAAAAAATGTTATAGTGTAAAAAAGATTTGGATATATAAAAAAGAGGGGATAAAGTTTATGTAAATAAAGTAGATTTATTAAAATATATTAGAAGGTGATACATAGCACCACAATTTTAACTCTAAATTTTTGATGCGGTACAAAATGACTTAAATACCATTCTATATTAAAATATCAATGATGACACATGGCACAATCTTATACACTTAACTTTTAGATTAATCATTAGATTCCTTTTGTTTTTGATCCTCTTCTCTCCATCTCTGTAATTGAGTGATATGAAGCTCCATTATGTCAATTTCATTTTGAATAGAAGAAGACTGTTGCTCAGAATCAACTCTCTCTTTCTGCTTCTTGTAGTTGTCAAATTCTTGAGATAGGAGAGATATCCTACGTCTCAACTCTAAATCATCATAATCTAATGAGAAATTCAAATACAAATCATCCAAACCTTCTAACATAGTATCAACTCTTGAAGCAGAAGTCTCTGGAAATGAATTTGTAACAGTAGTTGCTTCAGCAAAAGGTACAACAAATGATGCAACACACACAGGAACATAAACTGAAGCACTTGGCATTGTATATTCAACAGATCCACATAAGTAAACAAAACATAACTAATCAAACATATAAACATATCGCTATGAAAAATACGTACCAAAAGTCACGTACTATGAATATACATAAGCAATTACATTGATAATTATGTACTATAGACGTTAAAATTACCTTTCATACCATAATCACCTCCTTATTTATAAAATGTTAACCATTACATTGATAATTACATACTATTTGTAACATCTGGCCCCGTCTACCACCAATATTGTCCGCTTTGCCCACTCGGAGCTCACGGCTTTGCCTTCGGTTGCCTGGGCGATAACTTCCCAGGGAGGTCACCCATCCCTGGATTGCTGCAGCCCGAGCACGCTTAACTGTGGAGTTTTCTTGTGCTCCATAGCCAGCTAAGCCGAAAACAAGTTGGTGATATTAGAAGCGGATCGTTACTTATGAGCCAGGAATCTCTCCTGTTCACGGTCGATGTGGGATTTGCATAGGATGTTACATACACCCCCTTAGGGACTCATCGTCCTCGATGAGGTTTGCCCCCCCCCCCCATCCCATGTAGAACAGGAGTGGCTCTGACACCATTTTGTAACATCCGGCCCCGTCTACCACCAATATTGTCCGCTTTGCCCACTCGGAGCTCACGGCTTTGCCTTCGGTTGCCCGGGCGATAACTTCCAAGGAAGGTCACCCATCCTTGGATTGCTGCAGCCTGAGCACGCTTAATTGTGGAGTTTTCATGTGCTCCACAGCCAGCTAAGCCGAAAACGCGTTGGTGATATTAGAGGCAGATCGTTACTTATGAGCCAGGAATCTCTCCTGTTCACGGCCGATGTGGTATTTGCCTAGGATGTTACAGATATGTCACACCCCGACCGATGGCAGAATACGTAAGGGCACGAGTTCGACTGTTTATTAGCTCATGGTGCTATTATAATGTATCAGTATTTAATGCATCATTATTACAAAATAAATACAACACTCATTAAATAATAAACAAACATTACATAACTTGAATCAAAGTATTACAATTGAAAAGTCTATACATTTGTTTCAATGTTTAAACTAGGCCACTAAGCCTATCTTATGTCTTCATCATGCTTCCTTATCCTGTTACACATGTAAAATAGAGTTTGTCAACTATTTGCATAGTTGGTGAGTTTACACACTAAGTTTAAATAATAAGTATAAAAAGGATGCAAACTATAGCCTAACTAGAATACGTATCATAAGCATAGCATCAATACAAGTTTGAATAAATAGAATGAATGAATTAATAACAATAGCTTGTGTCCAAACAAGTATCCTTACAACATGTTAATTCAAGTATGACCATACTAGAAATTAACAGTTATAATTCAACAAGTTTGCTAGGTGTACTTTTCACTTTTTCACACAATGACAAAATCCAATGCGAAAATGGTATCTAACACATCTTAGGCTACTAAGTACTAGCTTGCTTGACTGGCAACACACATAGAATCACAAATAGCATCAACACATTGTATAAGCATAGCATCTAACACATATGACTAACTAGGTCTAAGGCTTGCATCATAGATTGAATGAATAGTAGAAAGAATAAAGTTTTGAATAAGACATGGGTAACATCCCAAAAACAAGAATGTAAAAGGGAGTGTGAAGAAAACTCACCTGGATTGCTTAACTTCTCCAAGTTCTTGCTTATGAATTTGAGAGAAGTTGTGACTATAGACCATCACCAAAAGGCAATATATGGAAGATCTTAGAATTCCTTGGATTTCATGTTTGATTTCCTAATAGCTATGGCAAACTATGAAAGTCCTAAAGAATGTGTCTATGTTAAATGGATCGTTTGGAATATTTATTTGTTTAATAAATATCCTTATTTTGATTTGAATAACACCAAGTCTTTGAATACCCTATGTTCATCCATTTGTTTGAGATTAACATGTTTTAATAACACAATTTAAGAATTTTGTTTTAAGGCATTCATTTTATATAATATATGTGCTTTTATGTAAGAGATTGATTTAGATATTATAGAAAGTGAATAATTGTTTTTAGAATAATCCTTTGCAATTATTCTATGTAAACTTAAATAGATATTTAAAAAAATGATATATTTTAATAAAGATTTACAATAAGTACAAAGATATGATAAAATATTTAAATAAGATTTAAAATAAATAAAGAAAAGAAATTATTCAAATATTTAAATCTAATTATATAAACATCTAGATGTAAGGATTATGATATAAATATTTAATTATATATATCTATATATATATATTAACTAATATCATACCTTTTAAATCATTATTGATGAATAATATTTATATATATAGAAAATTTTCTTTCTCTGGAATAATTAACCTTTAACAAAATTATTAGTATTTATTTTTCAGTTTTTTTAGAATTAATTTGATATAAAAAAATGAAGGAAACGGACCATGATTGGATAAAACCGGAAAATGGGAGCCAATCGGGTTTGAACCCACGACCCTTGGCTCATATTCAAAGCATTTTACCAATGAATTGGTGTTCTACTTTAGTAAAATCTTTATCCGAATAGTATAACGAGTATGATTGACTGTGTTCCCCAATTCATTCATTCAAACGAAGAACCCTAATCCCTTTTCTGTTAAATTCAATCGATCTTGAACTCGATCACCACTAAAATCATAGGGTTTTTGTTTATCACTAAAAAACGAACAAAATGATGTTTAGATTACTTACATTAGGTTGTAGATTTGGGTTTTTGCTTGAGACCGAGAGACGACCGACCGGAGTACTTTTGCAGTTGATTTGCGCTAAACAAAGCTTGTATGAGCATGGTTTCGGTGCCGAAAGTTTTGTATGCATCAAAGGAATCAAATTGGTTATCTTATTCGAGTTTTTATACGAGTTAACAAAGATTTCGAATTCACGGTGAAAGCTTGTAATTTTGGAAACCATTTCACGCGTAAACGAGATTTAGCTGTATTGATTGTCGATTGGGATTTGTTAACGTGTTTAAGAGGTTGCCAAATTTGATATCAATCCAGTTGGAATCACGCTGGGTTCGATTCTAAGTTGAACGGGTTGAATGAACCCGTGGTTCGGGTTTGGGCTGTAAACGGGTGAGGAAGGAGTTGGGTTTTTGGATTTTTACATCTTTAGTCCCTCTTGTTCCTAGTTAGCTTTGGTGTTGTCCTAAGACTCCCCTCCTCACAAAATAAGTTTATAAATTGTTCCTTTTTGTCCCTTAAGTTAAAGAATTTTTATTTTTCAAAAAGTTATAAAACCCTTTATTAGTTTTTATTAATTTGTGTTCTATAACTTTATTAATTTGTTATTTATAATTTCTGAAAATATAATTATGTACATAAGCTTTTATATTATTTAATAAAAGCTTAAATTATGTTTTGTGTATTATCATTATTATTATTATTATTATTATTTTTGATTATTATTACTATTATTATTATTATTACTACTACTACTACATTAATGTATATAAGTTTATGAATACTAACATTTCAAAGAATGTCAACGACTTTATTTTATTATGAATTGAACACTATTACAATACTTGAAACATGAACGAAAACCCTAGGGATTACAGTCTCCCCTACTTTATGGAATTTCGTCTCGAAATTAGATTAATAAGAGTTGTTGTCTCGAGTGTTAATGGTTTCTTAGTTTCCTTTGTTTTATTCTCTTTTGAACCTTGATTATTGATTTATTGTATTTGAATTTAAGTTATTTGTATTATTGTATCATGTCAAAATTCTCAAACTATTATTTGGGAGATTAGAAATATAAAAGCATCTTTTGGTTTAGGATTTGAACTTCACTCAGAGTGTTTATGAGTAACGTATTCATTTTTAGAGTTTGTATACACTACTTGCTTACTTTGCTTAAAGGGGTTTGAATTAACGATAGTTGACTCAACTGAAAGTGGGATTAAATGTTACAAATGAATTTGAAAATCTTGGTATAGAAATACTCCCCAAATATGATTATATGAGTAATAATTTATTTGTCGAGCACTCTTGACTGAAGAATAGTTCACTCGTATTGTAGATAAATTTGACTAATCCAATACTTGATCAAGCTTTTGGTGCTACTATCAATGTATAATTGGTGCTTATATATAGGGTATACCGCAGCCAACCCACCACATCACTAATACTTTGATAGCATTCCAATTATCTACCAAGACTAACCTAACCTTAACTACATTTGAATAGAAGTTTGAATACTCGTTTAACTTTAGAGTTTGTATGAGTTTACAGATACTAACAATTGCAATTTTGCAATATAATCT
Organism: Mikania micrantha; assembly: GCA_009363875.1. Taxonomy (NCBI): domain Eukaryota; kingdom Viridiplantae; phylum Streptophyta; class Magnoliopsida; order Asterales; family Asteraceae; genus Mikania; species Mikania micrantha. Next base: position 13,038 of record SZYD01002278.1, on the reverse strand, counting down.
CATAGTTTTATGGATTGATAAATAATTGCTTTTGATATACAAATGATTCAGAATACAATAGCATGTGATACTATATGGTTATGATAACTACTTGTCATCAACCTTAGCTATGAAATCACTGAATCTTTGAGAAATAATTTAAACATACGAATGTAAAAATAATTCATTTAAGAATCATTAACATGATTTATATGATTATTGATATATTTGATTTGACCTGGTGTAAGAATACACACCAAGTATCAGTAATTGAATAACGATTGAATTGACTAGCATAGTTTACTTGAAAGAGTAGATTGAATTGACTACTCTACCCCTTGATCAAGCTTTGGTCCTACTACCAATGTACTATTAGTGCTTATATATAGGGTATACCGTAGCCAACCCACCACACCACTAATACTTTGATAGCATACCAAACGCCTACCAAGGCTTGCATAAACTTTAAACATGTTTGAATAGGTGTGGAAGACGTTGACTAGCCTTTAAGTATTCTATGAGTAGAGAGATTCTAAACATAGCAAATTTTGCAATGGAATCTCATGATTATATCGTATGAATTGAATTATGATCAATTTTGGATAAATGAACGATATATAATACACAAGTATTTGATATTATATACCTTTGATTGTTGTGATAACTGATTATCACTAATCTTAGCTATAATATCATTGAATCTTTAAATCGTTGTCTAAAGATATGAATATAGAATAATTCGTCTAAAAATCAATAATATGATTCACGTGAATTTATTTGGAGTTTCATATGAAATCACTCATACTAACATCCCATAAGTTTGAGTCATGTCACTTTATTGAAATATAAACGGAGTATGAAATTAAATAAGAAATCTTTGTGTCTGGGTTAAAACAATAAAATTAAATATCGTTGTGATTTGTCTAAAACATAGGAAATGATATATAGGATTAAATACCTAATGACATGTTAGAATTATTTATAAAACTCTTAGGCATAATATCATAGTGATTTTACAGCATTGGACATCATGAATGACATAAAAGATGTGATATCATAACTTTTAGATATAGTGACAAGTCACTATTCATAAGTACAATATCATTGAGTTTTCTATCATGAGTTTGAATATTAGAATATGCAATATTATATAAATTTTAAGATTTAGTGATGAATGGCCATCAATAAATCCTAAGTATAGTATTGCTAGTTTTCTTGAATGGCAAAATATACATAATAAATCAAAGAGTAATAACATCATAACCTTTTAGATTTAGTGATGTAACACCATCACAAATCTTAGGTTTAATGTTACTAAATTATTGAATCATATCATGAGTAACATAAAACAAAGAGGGGTGACATCATATCTTATGAGACGTAGTGATGAATCACCATCCCTAATCTTAAGTATGATATCATGGAGTTCTAAAATAAATCATATCATATACATTATCAATCCAAGAAAGGTAACACCATGAACTTTAGATTTAATGATGAATCACCATCACAAATCTTAGGTATAATGTTACTAATTCTTGAATCATATCATAGGTGACATAAATCAAAGAGAATTGACATCATATATTGTGGGACACAGTGATGAATCACCATCACTAATCTCAAGTATGATATCATGTAGTTTTAAGAATTAAAACATAGGCATTATCAACTCAAGAAAAGTAACACCATAACTTTTGATATTATGTTGTATCACCATCATAACTCTTAGATATAATGTTACTAACTTCTTGAATCATAACATAGGTAGCATAAAACAAAAGGAGATGTAATCATACTTTGTTATATGTAGTGATGTATCACCATCACAAATCTTAAGTATGATATCATGGAGTTCTGAAAATCATAACATATTCATTATCAATCCAAGAAAAATAACACTATAACCTTTTGATATTGTGATGTATCACTATCACATCTCTTAGGTATAATGTTACCAACTTCTTGAATCATAACATATATAACATAAAACAAAGAGAGTTGATATCATATCATGTGAGACATAGTAATGAATCACCATTGCTATCCTCAAGTATGAATTATGGAGGTATTTAATCATGACATATACATTATAGATCCAATAAAGGTAACACCATTGCCTTTAGATGTAGTAATGTATCACCATTACAATATTAAGTGTGATATTTATTAGCTTTCTTGAATCATAACATATGTATTATTCAACAAAGGAAAAATGGCATCTTAAGTATGTATATTGGAATTCTTGAATCATACATATACATTATAAATCCAGAAAGATAACATTATAACTCTAAGGTGTTGTGATGTATCACTATCACAATCTTAGGTACAACATTATTAACTTTTCTTGAATCATGACATATATATTATCATTCATCAAAGGAAAAATGGCATCATAGCTTGTGAGATGTAGTGATGTTTCACCATAACTAATCTCAAGTATGATATCATAAGTTTCGAAGTTGTATACGCAATGTATTGAAATCATTTTGAATTTGATTTAGAAAACTTAGGGAGTAGTATCCAATTTGGACACCTTTTGGCTTAATAGAATTAATGTTGTTTGCAAAATATAACATGATTTGGCCTATAAGTAAAATACTCTCATTGGGAATCCCCAGGAAAGCTAGACTGGTCCCTCGCCAGGGATTATGAATCGCTTTCCTAGACAGGAGTCTCAACTACCGGTATTCACCCTTCCAGTTACTTCATGCTCATTTTAACAAAGTTAATTCTAAGGAGGTTTTAAATCAAGATTGAACGGATAATAGGATCACAAATAAGCATATCGTTTGAACTTATTTGAAAACATAGGGAATGGTATTCAAAATTGAATACCGGGTGACATATTAGAATCATTTAGCTTGTAAAGTGTTTGGTATGATATGTTTTGGCCTATAAGTGATTGTACTCTCATCAGAAGTCCACAAGAAAGCTAGACAGGTCCCACAGTACATCAGGGATTTATACGAATAGCTTTCCTAGACAGGAATTCTAACTACCGGTACTACACTCTTCCAGTTAGTACATATCCACCTCACAAACTTAATTCTAACGAGATCTTAAAATCAATGTAGGAATTCCTATGTTGTCTAGGGAATGATATTAGGCAATAAGCCTAATGAGTTAGAATTCCTATCATCTAATGATTATTTGCAATTACATGAGTTTGGAATGGATTCTCTTAAGAAATGTCTAAACCACATTGTATGAAGTTGACTTAAGCTAAGGCATTCCTAACTAAGTGTAAGCAAAGGCATATTAACAACTATGGCTTTCCTCTATGGTAATAAATATAACATAACACATAATGAATAAGTATATCATATATAGCACATAAGCAAGTAATAAACAAACAAGTGTAATACGAGATAACTCATATTGGGTTAGCTTAGTTATAGTCTAGGCCACCATTCTAATAACCTAGATCCCTATAACCATGGCTCTGATTCCAATCTGTCACACCCCAACCGACGGCGGAATACGTCGGGGGGCGAGTTCGACTGTTCATTAGCTCATGGTGCTATTATAACATTTCAATATTTAATGCATCAATATTACAAATTAAATACAACATTCATTAAATAATAAACAAAAATTACATAACTTGAATCAAAGTATTACAACTGAAAAGTCTATATGTCGCACCCCGTCCCTCCCGTCCCGGATGGGGGCGCGACGGCTGGCTGATCTTGCAGGATCGCAGTCTCCGGTCACACAGTGTTGCGAGACCTACATGTCTGGTTACATACGTACATCCAATAACTAGGATAAAACAACTTTGTAAAATCAGAGTTGCGGAAGTTTGATAGTATCAACATAGATAAAGTTCATAAGTTACGGAAGCATAGGATTAATACGCTTTTCAAAACGGAACATAGTATTAGTTTGCGGAAGCGATTAAAATAGTTTTACAATACAAAGCATATCAAAATAAAATGATAAGTGTTCTGAACATCCTAAGACACTAAAGCTGATGCATGGGACTCAATCGTAGCATCCTATCCTTGTGTGCGTGCCTTAGCTTCCTGAGAAAAAATGCGTGTAAAAGGGTCAACACAATGGTTGGTGAGAGCACAGTTTTTCATAAGCAATAAAAATCTAATGTTTAAAGTAAGAGTTTACGATTTACATATCATTACAATGCAATATCGATTGATAGCTAGTCAATACAGTTATATTATATGCGGTGTCGTACCGAAGCTGACAGTTGTGCCTCCCGCCATGTCCATCACAAGACAATGGCAAAGTGTTGGTCAATATTGCACCCATTCCGACCTCCAGTCGGGTTGGCCTCCCAGGCACGATGGGTGGGGCTTGTCAAGCCCAAATAGTACTATTCAAGATTACCACGCTAGGCGCTACGCGCTACTAACGGTCCGTGGAGTATCGCGAGGGCTTTTAGTTGTGATGTGGTCCACACATATACATATAGTGATAAAGCATGTCCATATGCAAATAAAATGAGTTGTTGTTCATAAAACAGTTTAGCATGCAATGTTTTCTCCCCCAAAGGTAGAAAAGTAAAAAGGGGCCGTGAACTCACCTAGTTAGCAGTTCCAGTATGTGTGTATGTTCGCTTCTGCGAAAGCTAGCACCCGCTAGTATGCACCTATAACCATATAGGTGTGAGTATGTTTTTTGTGGTGTGTTGTAATCCATACAACTCCAAGTGTCGGTGTGCTCAACCAAGTGTGTGTGTGTTGACTCGACGAATCGTTGGTGACACGTTTGTTGTGTTATGACGCCCAATGTGTCACAAGCACAACTAGGACACTTACATGCATCCTATGGCCCTAATCATACAGATTACCATTTTTGGAAAGTTTCCATTTTAGGAAAGTGTATCTATGAAATCCCATTTCATAAAACTAATACCATTAATATGTTTATAAAACACGTTTAAACCCTTAAAACATGTCGTTTGCGCATAAATCATCATTTATGCCGTTTTGCCCAAATAAAGTTTCCTTATTTGGAAAGTATTCGTTTAAATGTCCGTTTTCAAAAATCAAAGTTTCCAATATGCTCAGAAATCATTTTTAAGCATATTCCAATACTCAAAGTTCACCAAAACACTTTAAAACATCAAAAGCCCTCTTTTGATTTTGAAAAGTTTCCATATTTAGAAAGTTTATTCAAAATCATGATTTTGACCAAATCCAAATAATCAAATGTGTTTCTAAACACCTCAATGTACATTTAACAACATCTAGACATGTCTAACATGTCTAGATCATCACAAATCCATGACTTGCAACATAAAAGTTTCCTTTTATGGCAAGTGTACCAAAATCATCACCAAATCAACCAATAACTCAACAAAACTTACATCTAACATTACTAAACTATAAAATCAGTAAATCTATAGCATCTACACATCAAATCACCAACAAATTCGTGCACAATGATCATATGGAGTTGCATGTGGTTTTTTACCCATTGCATGTACGATCTAACAACTAATAAGCGTATAAAACTACCTTAAAAGCTCTTAGATGACTGATTTCAAGTTGGACAGAGGCTGTGGTGCTGCTAAAGTGGCTGGACTCGATCTTTTCGTCGATTGAGAGCTCCTCAAGCTTCCTTGATGTTCCTATGGCTTCAAATCACCAAGAATTTGCTCCAATGGTGCTTCCAGCAGGTTAGGGTGTTGATTCAGATGAGATTTGGTGAGGATAAGTGAAGAAACTCGGGAGAATGGAAGAAGAACCGAGTGAAATGAGTTTGTTGATTATAAAGAAATTTTGATCTGCATGGCCTTCGCGTACCGCGAAGGCCGATCAAAAAACATCTTCATGTATCGCGATGGGATTCAGGAGTCCCGACTCCCGGTTTGCTTCGCGTATCGTGACGAGTCCATTTTCTTGTTTTTCGATTTCGATGATTCGATTTCGCTTGTACTCGATTCCTAACATTTATCCTAACATCGAACGCATGTTTAAGCACATAGTCATAAAATAGCACATAAGTTTGATCACCAACGTTCGTGAGACTCGTGTGTGTGTTTCGATAATTCCTCGAACTATCGTTTCGTAGTTATGTGTGTTTGACTCATCTAATTAAACATAATTAAATGAAATGCAACAAGTATGAATGTGAAATGTATGGAATGTAAGAGTCGCAATTTACCTGAAATTGCAGGGTGTCACATCATCCCCTTGTTGAAAGAAATTTCGTCCCGAAATTTGGTTGTTGTTGATGGTGCTTGAGAAGCAAGAGTGTTTGAGGAACAAAAATTTTCCGGTTGTCACATCATCCCTTGTTGAAATGAATTTTGTCCCGAAATTTATTCGTGGTTGTCGGCGTTCGACCTTGTCTGTTTGAAGAGATGGGATATTTGCGCATCATTTGATCTTCACGTTCCCACGTGAATTCATGTCCGCGTTTTGAGTTCCATCGGACATTAACAATCGGAATCTTACTCTGTTTGAGTTGTTTGACCTCACGGTCCATGATCTCTACCGGCTCTTCCACGAACCATAGTTGTTCATCCACCTGGATCTCATCCAGTGGAACTACAAGTGTTTCGTCAGATAGACACTTTTTCAAGTTTGAGACGTGAAATACGTTGTGAACTCCATCGAGTTCGGCTGGCAAGTTGAGTTGGTATGCCACTGGACCAATCCTCTTCAGGATCTCGAAAGGTCCAATATACCGTGGATTTAGTTTGCCTCGTTTACCAAAACGAATGACGCCTTTCCAAGGTGAAACTTTCAGAAGGACTTTATCTCCTACCTGAAATTCTAGAGGCTTTCGGCGTTTGTCGGTATAGCACTTTTGACGATCTCGAGCTGCTGCCATGCGGTTTCTAATTTGCACGATTTTCTCCGTCGTTTCGTGTACAAGTTCTGGAAAAGTGAGTTGACTGTCGCTACTTCCGCCCAACAGATGGGTGATCGGCATTTCTTGCCATAGAGTGCCTCAAAAGGCGCTGCTTTTATACTTGTATGATAACTGTTGTTGTAGGAGAACTCCACCAACGGTAGGTGAGTCTGTCACACCCCGAGCCGGCGGGGTTGGATCGGAGTCCCCGTCGGGCGGAAGGTTCCCGAGGCGCGATATCGTGAGTGATAATCAAAGTGATCAGATTGTTTACATTGCACATGATATATAAATGGAGAAACGCTAAATGGAATAGAATTGCAAAGTTAAATTACATCCGTAGTGTTCATAATTTAACAATGTAAATCTATCATAAACATCATAAGATAACTATCTTGTAACTATACAAGATATACAAAACATTTGTATAATGATGTTTCCCAAAAAATATGCAGGTCCCAAAAATACTAAGTCTTCTATCTGAAGTCCTAGTCCGACAGAATAAGCTTCTTAGTTGACCTGTTCATCACCTGAGAAGTCATGCAAAAATAAAGTCAACACATGGTTGGTGAGTTCATTAGGTTTTATAAAATGAGTTTGAACGACCTGAATGACAACCTTAACTTCATTAACAACCCACTATGTTAACCAACCAAGTATGCTTATATATAGGGCATATGTAGGGGACAAGCCCCAGCCACCGTCCCACCACATACCAGGTTGCTTAACATATTGCTTGTTAATGATAATTAAGCATTTCATCCTTACCTTTACCCCAAAATGATACTTCAGTTCATTGTTCCTGTAAACACACAATTCTGGAATCTATATTGATTTCTTAAGTTCATCACAATAATGATCAAACCACAGTAATTGTAGGAACAGTAATAAATGCTTAATTAAATAAATAAATAAACATTTAATAAAATCTAAGTCCTAATGATTGGGCCTTGGTCAACTCGAGTAAACTAGTCTGTCAATCAATGTCTTAGTAGTTAGGGAATTCTGTAAATATCATCAAACATATGACCTACAAATCAAACGGTCTAGCTAGGACTTCTTGAAATGTAGGATTTCTTGTTTCGTTCTTGATTCGTTGTGTTCGCATATGTTATCTCTGATATTTCCCAGACTTTCCCTTGAAAATGATTTATTGATTCGTCTGATTCTGTCACAAGATGTACTTGATTCGTTGATCATGGAATACTAGATTCGTTGATCAAATGTACTCTTGATTCGTTGTTCATCAAACACTTGATTTGTTGAACATCGAATGTTAACTTTGCAAAGATAGTTTCGTTTGATTCATTGAATTTCCCCACTTGTTTTGTCAAAATAGTTTCGTTTGATTCGTTGAACTCACACACTTGATTTGTCAAAATGTTTTGTTTGATTCGTTGAAATCACCCACTTGATTCGTCAAAATTTTTTGTTTGATTCGTTGAAATGACACCCTTGATTCATCAAAATGTTTCGTTTGATTTTTGTTGAAATGTTTAGTTTAACCCAATTATCCACTTAAATTCTAAGTAGATGAATTTAGTAAAACCTGCATAAAATTTACCTAGACATGATTTTAGGTTAACAATTTACATATAAAACATATGTTAAATAAAAGCATTTTAGGTAAACAATTTAAATAAACAGTTTACGCATGCTTCTCAGCCCCGCGTTTTAAAACAAAATGTTAGAAAAGAGGCAATGAACTCACCTATGTTGATGTCTAATGTACTACCACAGAATGCGCCCTCTTGCTGTAACTTAGGTTTCTTCGGTTCCTGAGTTGTTTTATAAGAGTTTGAATACGATAAGTATACGTAATAATCGTCGCACCGAAGGTTTGGTCTTTGTGTGTGTGTAACTAAGTGTCCTACTTTACCAAGTGATTATATGATCCAAACTAACTTAGTTACCCTTTTTATGACTCAATCCCATAACTTAGTTATAGCAACTTACATTTAAATTTTCACCAAATTTGGGCAGAGTTTCCTTTGTTTTCTGTTCAAATCCAGACAATTGATATTGTCTATTTTTACAACAAATTCCCAAACAATTAAATCACAATAAGCCTTTAATCATAACACTTCAATTAACTTCCATTTTAATTCAATATTAAGTCAAAATCATTTAATTAACTTTAAAAAGTTATAAATTTGTTTCTTTTATTAAAATCTCATTAGTTTTTATTCCAAATAAACATTCATATATGTTGGGCCTTAGTTGGCCCATTGAGTCCATATCGACCCATTTAGTAGTCTTTGATCTTTAATGACTTCCCTTGATGTATTGAATTAACCAAATAAGTGTCGATCCTTCATGCTAGATTGTTAGGGTATTTTACCAGAACCCATTTCCAATCTACACATTAAGCTCTTTACTTATGTTGGGCCATCATGGTTTAGGTAGTAGTTTTATGAAATAAACCCTACCTACTAGCCCGTGCACACACACACACGTAATTTATTCCATGCATGCATGTATCCTTCATTTCCCATGCATTACACCATTCTAAATTACCATGTTTCTTAGAATTTAAGTTCTATGTCCCAATGATCAGCAAACCTATCTACATTAGAGTTAGGTTAGGCTCCATGTGAAGGTTCGTAGCTAGGCATAATGGTTTCTAGGTTCGTGATTTATCTGGTTCGTTCAAGGTAGTAAGGTTTCGACTAACATCCTCAAAACACTCTGGTTCGCTGACTGACAAGGCTCGGTTAAAACATACAAGGTTCTACTATCACTTATAGAAGGTTCGCTCCTCTATGGTTCGTGATGTAGGGGTCCGCCCAGTAGGGTTCGGCAATAAAACAGCTAGACGAATCTTTAAGGTTCGGCTAATAATAATAGCAGGGTTCGTTCAAGGTTCGGTAATAGTCCTAAGGTTCGTTTAGGGTTACAGGTTCGTTTGAGAAGGAAGGTTCGTCTATGATGGGTTGGTAGACGCAACAAGGTTCGGCGGGTAGGTTGATGGCCAAGGTTCGTCACTGGGAACCATCAGGTTCGGTGCAGGGTGGGCAGGTTCGTGGCTCAGATTGTGCAGGTTCGGGAATCAGGGTTCGTTGCAGGGTTGTAGGGTTCGGTGCTCATCTTCATTAGCTAAAGGTTCGGCTGACTTAAGACACCCACGAACCTGTATCATTTTCATCTTTCATCAAGTTCAACCTATTGTATATCATTTTCTACAAACATGTAATTGCTACCCATGGGTTATCTCAAGGTTACTAAATGTGTAGAGCCGACTAACATAGCAATGACTACAAGGACTCGTGTAACCCTCTAAAACCGAAATTTAGATCAAGATTTACCTCAAAATAATGGATGAAATCTCGAAAAACTTGTACTTCCGAGATCTACTTGCTGAAATGAACGTTTTGACACCAACTATGCTCGAATCCGGCTTGAAATGGGCTCCAAATCTTAGTGAGAAGTTGAGTTCTTGAGGGGGTTCAAGAGAGAGAAAACAAGGTAGAGAGAGAGTGAATAATGGTGGTGGTTGTGACAATAAATGTCACATTTAATTGTTTCAAAATGCCCGTCTTTCGGTCTCGTTCGGTTTCGCGTAAAATGTCGGTTCGCGAGGTTTTCGCGATAAAATGACACGGTTTATAAAATAATATTTAAGAAATTATTTTAAGTTGTGATTCCTAATAAATTATCTAAATATCTTTCGTTTATTTTAAACTTTAAAGTATTAATTTACTGTTTAAATCGAAATGTACGGTCGTCACGCGTATTCGTTCGAATCGTCATTCGGACGAACACGACAATAACTATACTCTTCAATCTTGTTTTCTAATTATCGGATATCATTCAGGACATTAAACTGTCAGATTTATTCGTACAGATCATCACCTATACGAATAACCCGTCAATTTAGCATCCACATAACGATATTCGTGTTGTTTTGTTCTGTAAGGCCTCACATACGTGTATACATAATAAATCCTAATAATTAATCCCATGATGGTTCTGTGTTGCCAGATAATTATCTGACTCAAGAACCATTGTTCTGAACTTTGTTTCTGTTAAATGTTTATGAACCTGTTGTTTGATAACACAAAATGATATGATATAGAAAATGTACTGAATGTATATGGTTCGTACCTGTTTACTGTTCCTGTACTGTTTAAGATCACTGTTCCAGTGACGGTTCCGGCACAGATGTTACAGTCTCCCCTTGTTAGAGAAATTTCGTCCCGAAATTTAAGAGTTGTTCTCGGGTACGGCTTCCTCTTCAAACAGCTGGGGATACTTCGACTTCATGTGATCTTCACGTTCCCAAGTAAACTCGGGTCCGCGCCTTGAGTTCCATCGAACCTTTACAATCGGAATACGGCTTCGCCTCAGTTGTTTAACTTTGCGATCCATAATCTCTAAAGGTTCCTCAATGAAGTGTAGCTGTTCATCCACTTGAATCTCTTCAATTGGAATAACGAGTGATTCAGCGGCAAGACATCTCTTTAAGTTCGAGACGTGAAACACATCATGCACCGCACTGAGTTCATCTGGTAACCTCAGTCTGTACGCCATAGGACCAATGCATTCAATGATCTCGAACGGTCCTACGTACCAAGGTGCTAACTTGCCGTTATTTCCAAAACGAACTACGCCCTTCCATGGGGATACCTTCAACATAACACGGTCTCCCACTTGAAATTCCAACGGCTTGCGCCGTTTGTCAGCATAGCTTTTCTGTCTGCTTCTTGTTGCTTGTAGTCTTCTCTGAATCCGGGCAATCTTATCAGTGGTTTCCTGAATAAGCTCTGGCCCAGTTATACGATTATCTCCCACTTCGGTCCCACAGATCGGTGATCGACATTTCCGGCCATAAAGAGCCTCGAATGGTGCACATCCGATACTGCTGTGGTAGTTGTTATATGTAGGAGAATTCTATCAGTGGAAAATGAGAGTCCCAATTCCCACCGAAATCCAACACATAGGTTCTTAACATGTCCTCTAGGGTTTGAATAGTACGTTCGCTTTGACCATCCGTTTGTGGGTGGTACGCTGTACTCAAATTTAACTGCGTCCCTAGAGATTTCTGTAATGATTGCCAGAACCTTGATGTAAATCTGCTATCTCGATCAGAAATAATAGACAATGGCACACCGTGGCGTACTACTATCTCGGTGATGTACAATCTTGCCAGTTTATCCATTGTGAAAGTCTCACGCATCGGCAAGAAATGAGCAGATTTTGTTAAACGGTCAATGATCACCCAAATCGTATCGTGACCACTGGAAGTGTGGGGTAGCTTGGTAATGAAATCCATAGCTATTTGTTCCCACTTCCAGAGCGGAATCTCAGGCTGTTCCAGTAGGCCAGACGGTCTCTGGTGTTCCGCCTTTACCTTCGCACACGTTAGACATTGACCGACGTATTCGGCTATGTCCTTCTTCATTCCAGGCCACCAATAAAATCCACGCAAGTCTTGGTACATTTTATCAGAGCCTGGATGAACAGAGTACTTAGTCTTGTGTGCCTCATCGAAGATAAGTTTTCTCAATTCATCTACCGCCGGGATCCATATACGTTCTCGGTAGTAGATCAATCCATCAGGCTTTGTGTCAAACTATTTCTCTCCTCCGCAATCGAGTTCCTTCTTCAGATTACCTCGGTCAAGTGCTTCTTGTTGTGCTTGAATAATCTTGTCACTTAAACTGGTCTGCACGGTTATTCCCATTGCTCTGACGCGCAAGGGTTTGACCCGTTCCTTCCGGCTCAAGGCATTAGCTACAACGTTTGCCTTCCCCGGATGGTACTTGATCACACAATCGCAATCATTCAAAAGTTCAACCCAACGGCGTTGTCGCATGTTAAGTTCCTTCTGACCAAAGATGTGCTGCAGAATCTTGTGATCAGTGAATATTGTACATTTAGTGCCATATAGGTAATGTCTCCAGATCTTCAATGCGAAGATTACAGCTCCCAGTTCAAGATCATGAGTAGTGTAGTTCTTCTCATGAACTTTTAACTGTCTTGATGCATAGGCTATGACTTTTCCCGTTGCATTAACACACAACCAAGTCCCTGATGGGAGAGATAGAATTGGAGCATCACATAGTTTCTGTTTTTCAATGTCTGAAAACACCTTCTTGCTTCTGTTCCCAGACAAACGGTTCACTTTTCTGAGTTAGTTTAGTAAGAGGCAAAGCTATCTTAGAAAAGTTTGAGATAAACCTTCTATAATAACCCGCCAATCCCAGAATAGACGTATCTCCGTCGGTGTCT
>SZYD01002277.1:0-39313 GCA_009363875.1 Mikania micrantha | reverse complement strand
TTCCATTTTCTGCATTTCGTTCTTCGGACAATACTCTCTTATGAGTAATGCCTTCAGTTCAGCCCAACTCATTGACTCGATGGTTTCTCTTCCTCTGGCCTGCACCTGGGTATTCCACCAGCTTAAGGCTTTGTTTTGGAACGAACAAGTGGCATATTTGACTTTTTGAGTGTTCAGACACTAGCTTATGCTCAGAACCACTTCCATCTTTTTCAATCCACCTCAACACTCCAGTTGCTCCCTCAGTTCCATAAAAATCCCTTGGTTTACAAGAAGCAAACATCTTGTATGAGCAACCCTTTTTGTTGGTTTCCACAGTTCTTCCATCATCAATGATAACGGTGCCATGGCGACTACCGCTTCCATTGGTCCCGTCTGGTTTGTGTGGAAATGTTTCTTTCAACTGCTCAGAAAAAATCCTTAAAACATCATCGGTGATTAGTGGGGGATTAGTATGAGTCGTCCCTGTATTCTCCTCGGTTCCTCCTAGTGTTCCTCCCAGAGTTTCTGCATCCATATTGTTCACTTTAGGAGAATCAGTCTTTGGTCGTCTTCCTCGTCTCTTCGGCAGCATTTTCTATAAGTTGTAAATACATTAAGAGTTGTCTTAATTCAAGCACAAGTAAGCAAACACCACTACCATATCATAAAACATAAAAATGTCTCACACAACATAGTTAACATAATACATATTCTAGTTTTGAAAATTCCCCGGGAGCTCTCGCTCATAAACAACATTGGGATAAATAGCCCCTAATCTATTATGCCATCAGAAAATACATTGCCACCGCCATTATCACCATCACCAACCAGGTAATCACCATCGCCATCACTGCCAGACGCCTATTCTTTCTAAGCTCCTCCCTCATGAAAGCCACCCCTACATCATTGGTGTGCACCTCCTCCACCAAATCATTCCACCCCTCGTGGAATTCCTGCGTCTTCTCCGCCCAATGATCGAATTCTAGCCTGAAAGTCTTACTCCAAGTATGGAATTCGTTGCATGGCACGAGGTTGGCTTGGTTGGTGGCACGTGTGCGCCCTCGTCCCTGAGGGTAGTCTCGTACTACCGGCATCACCTGTGGTTGTGGAATAGGCATTGATTGCCTGTGGCTATCCTCAGCTGAAGAGTCCGAATGCTTGGAAGGGTCAAATAGAACCCTAACACAGCAATCTCACGCGTTTCTGCGTGATATTGGGTGCTCTGTTCCTCATGGTCCCTAGTGTTTTGGTCCACTATGACCAGTCCCTGTGTTAACTCTTGCATAAGGCTTATCAGGTCGTCCATCTCTCCCTTTGTTGCCTCTAGTCTGGCCATCAACTGTGCCCTTTCCACTTCTTGCTGTGCTCGGTAGGTACGTAGATCTTGTTGGATCACCTCTTGGTCAAGTACCTGTCTCGGCCTTGAGGGTTCTCCTACCTCAAAGCGGGATGGGGGTGGTGGCACAGCTATTCCTGGCACAGGTGGGTTTGCAGCCCTTGGGTGACTGGACACCTCATTATCAGTATCCGGGTACTCGATTGGGATATAACTTCCCCAATCTGTTTCTTCTGTAGTGGTTAAATTCACATACAACTTTCCATCATAGTTGTATTCTTTAACCGTTTTCTGCATCACATACGTTAGAATGCTCAAATACAAGTACATTAGAGCAGTTAGTTATAGTCTAGGTATATTCTATGTATTCCCTATTTCCCTATAACCATTGGCTCTGATACCAATCACACACCCCCGCCGATGGGAATCACGGGCGGTGAGACGATGTGGAAATCAAGAGTCTTATGGTTTATAACAACGCTAAATCACCAATTCAATATTCCCAAAATAAACAACCAGTAGAAAATGTTTAAATTTAACTATTACAACACTTAGAGATTCTCAAAATATTATGGCCTATAACATCTAGGCTATAATAATGAATCTTCGTGAGTAATATCCAAAAACATGCACCAACCTCGGGTTTTGATTTAATGACCTGAAAAGCATGAGAAAAATAGTCAACATAATGTTGGTGAGTAACACAAGTTTAGGACTCGATAAAATCAATCCTTGGGTTCATCTCCCCAAGAATTATGCTATCTGTAAATCATTTTATATGTTATTCACAAGTAAGGATGCAATTTACATAAGACCACAACCAAACCTACTACTGATTGCCCTTGTGTTATAATCTCATGATCACCAAACTCATCCCGAGTTTAAAGTATACAATAGAGTTAGACATATTCGTCCACCGTATTGGCCTCATCTTTGGGTGACTGTAGCTAGCAAGACCACCCGATAGGTGAATAGGCTGTCAACCAAGATAGTACTATCCAATATATCCCCTGTCTCATACCCATGAGTTAATGGTTGTGTCTAGGCTTATAAAAGGGACTTACAATAGAATAACAAACCTTATGAAATCTACATCCAACAATCTCATGTTTTAACAATACCATACATAGCATAAAGTCATAAAAAGGTTAAGTATCACGCTTTTCATCCCAAAGAATAAAATAGTATAAAAAGGGGTTGTGAAACTCAACACTGGTTGAGGTTCTGAACAGATAGTTGAGAGAATTATTAGGAGCCACTACCAGTTCCTACAACATTTAAAGGATTTGTATGAGGTTTTTGGGTTCTTGTTTTCCCAACATAACCTTAATAATTTATTTATGACACTATTTATTTTATATATTTTATTTATTTTAAAATTTCTCTCTCTTTAGTAATTTAATGATAATAAATAAACTACTACAACCCTTTTTTAAGAGATAATATATATATAGGGAAAAGATAAAATGAAAACCACATTCCAATAAGAAAACCGCGAAACCATTTCAAAAATCACGTAAAACGAACGTATTTTTTTTGAAATTTTTTTACATTTTGTAACACTATTGGACACATTTTTATAAAAAAATATAAAAAAAGCGCCGACAAGATATTTTTTAAAAAAATATTTTTATAAACCCACGTAAACGTACGTAACAAAACTGAAAAAAATTTTAGTTTTGTTACGTAAGTTTACGTGGGTTTATAAAATATTTTTTTTTTTAAAATATCTGGTCGGCGTTTTTTTTTATATTTTTATAAAAATGTGTCCAATAGTGTTCAAAACCCATGTAAAAAAAAATTTCAAAAAAAAATTACGTTTCGTTTAAACGTGATTTTTGCATGGTTTTCGCGGATTTTCTCATTGAGAATGTGGTTTTCATTTATAACCATACCCTATATATAATATATATATATATATATATTAGGAAAGGGATCATAAATAACCCTCATAATTGCGGTAACCCATTAACCCTGGCAAAAAACGCTCAAATCGCAAAAATTTTTTTCATGGTTTTTTTTATGCCAAAAATAGGGGGGGCTCCTTTTTTTTAACGTTCGCTAATTCACAAGCGTTAAAAGTTAAACGAAATGTAAGTTTGCGTACACTGCGACACTTAAATAAATGTTCACAGTGTAACGAAAACTTACATTTCAGTTTACAACTTTTTAACGCTTTTGTGAATTAGCGAACGGTTAAAAAAGGAGCCCCCCTATTTTTGCATAAAAAAAAAACCATGAAAAATTTTTTTTTGCGATTGAGCGTTCTCTTTTTGCCAGGGTTAATGTGTTACCGCAATTAAGGTGGGTTATTATTCACTCCTTACCCTATATATATATATATAAAGAAATCTTTACATTATGCAAGATTCATAGTTACATAATTTATCTTGTTTATCATTTCTCCAAGTATTTAATTACCCGATTCATTTTGTTTATGACCTAACAATTTATATGAATCCTTTTGAGTCTTCCTCTCCTTAGTTTCCTATCGATTCTTCTTTCCTGTTTTTAAAAAAAATGTTTACGTGGCTTATCATTTGGTAAGTATGTTTGTATTATTTTCTTTTTCTTTTGCGTTTTGTGTACATACTTACTTAGTTATGTGTGTGCATCTCTAAGTTATACAAGTACCTGTTTTTCCCACGTTTTGGTTCAGCCTCATGTATTAAATCCACGCATGCATGCAGCCATATCGTACTCTTTGATAGCTTAGCGAAAGTTCGTATTTTGGTTATAAAATTTATACACATGTGCACCGTGGTTCATGCATGTTATTCTTATGTTTTTCGCAAAAATAGTTAGATGGTGGCTAGCAAGCATGTGTTCTTTATTTTTTATTCACGTATGAACTTCAAAATCTTGAATTCAGAATAGTTTGATCCACTTCAGGGCTATGTTCGTGTGTGTGTTGTGTAGGTATATATATATATATATATATATATATATATATCTTTGAACTAAGTTTTAATTATCTGTGCATGTAACTCATGGATATATCAAACTTACGTACAATAAGCAAGATGGTCAGGAACGATCAGATTGAGGCTTTCATTTCCTTAGAGCTATTCTTCGGTTTCTTTAGTTTATTTAGAGTATTTTTGGATTAGAAAATTTAAGAACGAGAATGATTAAGATGTAAATGGCACTATGGCAGTAAATTGATGGAGTAGGGATGCTCACGAAAATCAAGCAAGGTTGAATGATGGATTGCTGGTTCGTGGGACTCGGCCGGTTTGAATAGAGCTGGTAGGAGCTCCTTGGGTTCCACTGTAGCTACTGTTTGCTGGTTGTTCAGGCGTCACCAGAGGATATCTTCGGCCAAGTGTTGTATTGTAGAGTAGTGAAGTAAAAGAGATGAAAGTATCCCTAGAGAACTCTGTGATGTCCTCGACTGGAACCAGGAAGAGATAGGGTGTTGTGTTGCTTTGAGGTGGATTGTTTGAGGAGAAAGAGCCGGTATTTATAGAGTATTGAGGTGGGTTTTTAAGTCTGTAATTGGGGGAAAAACATCTTAGTTTGGATCTAATTCTTAGTTGGTTCCTGATATGATGTTTTGGCTCAAGGAAAGATGATATACCTGGTATCAAATCTTCCTTTTGCTGCAGAATTTAGAAAGGTTACATCAAGGGGTTGTTGAAAGTCCTTAATCCTAGTTTTTGGCCTAGTATAGGTGTTTTAGGGCATGGATCTCGGCTGGAATAGAGGGTTTTGCTGTCAAAAGGGAGTACTTTTGTACTCATGGCTGCCAAAAGAAAAAGAAAACGGGAGTGGGTTCGGTCAAGGAAGAATTAAGAGAAGCACATGGCTGAGATTTTATGACTTATTAAAATTTTTTAAGATGCTAGCTTGTTCCTTACGTGGCAGAGAAGGAGGAAGGGCTGCCAATGGGGTTTATTTTCTACATCTTAGGATTTCTTAAGGATAAGGTGGTAGTTTTATTTAGTTCCAATTAAATTGTTTTGATCAAGGACTAACCGGTTGAATACGATTTCGTAGCTCAAGAGCCGAGTTTTTTCTTTTGAGTTTAGTCGAGCCATAGTAATAGCAAAAAAGGGGGTTGATCGAACCCTTTTTTATACCTATACGTGATGTGTATCTTTTACATATTCATGCATACATATTCTTTCTCATGCATATATAAAAATATTAATTGATACTTATCTAAATATATATATCCCCATATTGGTTATTTATTGATGCGTATATTTCCATATATATACATATATATATACACTTAGATTAGTTGTCTTTTATTCACTTAAACGGTTACAAGAAAATTACTAAGGTTTTGCTTTAATAACCCATGTTCTAAAATAATTTAATCTCTGAAAATAAGTACGTGGTTTATTGATGGTTGTTGCATATATGTTATTAATCATTAGCTGAAAACATGTATCAATTGCATTTGTCAATGCCGTTGCATCGCACGGTTATACTTTTATTTCATGAAGTTTTTTTATTACGGGTCAAGTAATCTATTTTGAATAGTCAATTTCATATTCACCTTACTTTAACCTAATTTTAAGACTTCCATTTTGGTCAATTTCATGTTTAACTTACAAATTGTTTTTGATTAATTTTTCATGCTTAATTTAAAGAATGTTTTTGATTAATTTGTCTTGTTTATTTTATTGATTGTTCATTTGTTTGTTTTGCGAAGTCGTTGCAGATACCATGAAGAAAATGAAATATTTTGAAAATGATTGCATAGAACAAGCTGTAGAGATTGAAAAGTTGAATAAATTAGTTAATTTTTGTTAAAAAATATGTTGCGATTAATTCACTACAGTTAAATTTTGTCACCCAACAATACATAAACGAATAAAATAATAATAATGGCTATGATATGACATCTCAAAATCTTATTGATGAAGTTTAAACGAGTATCACTAAGTAAATAGTTGTTACCGCTTCATCACACGGGTTTCCTAATAGGGAGAGGATCAAATGTTAACCTATGTTTATTGTGTTAACCAAATAACATTTTAATACTTTGGGGCCCACACTAAATTAAATCAAAATGTGTATATATTTTCATTTTTTTTTAAATAATGTAGGCCCACTTACATAAATAAAAAATTAAAGAAAAACGTACACATGTATATATGTGTGTGTGTGTGTGTGTGGTTCAATCCTTAATTAAGACCTATGTGAGCCATTAATTTGGAATCTTGAAAATAAATACGTGGTTTAAATAAAAACTGAATAAAAAATTGAGTTTCAAATAAAAAAAATCATTTTTAATATGGGTTAATATGGACCACATATTTATTTTCAAGATTCAAATTAATGGCTTATATACGATTTAAGTGTTTTCTCTTTAAGCAATAACCCGTTAACTCTAATCTAATGGTCAACTGGAGTAGTATGCCGTGTATTACACAGGATGAATAAAAAATATGATAAATAGTTATCTATTAAAATTTAAACAATATAAAATGATATTTATATATGACATGTTATTAAAATTTTATATATTTAATACTTTAAATAATAAAATAATTATTGGCTTTCTTTAAACACTAAGTTTTTCAAAAAAAATTTCTTTAAACTTTTCATTTTAAAAAATTGTTTTTGAAATTTTATATTTTATAATAATTTGATTTGTTTTAAAATGTTTATTAATATTAATATACTTTTAATATATTAAAAACCTTTTTTTATTTTAAAATATATAAAAAGTATATATGATATTTAATATTATTATTTATTATAATATGTATTTAATAGAAGAGACAAGCGAGAAATTAAAGTTGATATTCTTATAAGAAAATAACATGTAAACCTATATTTACTAAAATAGATAGATTTAAAAACTAAGTGTTTGAAATTGCGTCATGTGTCATAACGTATATTTTGATACACAAGGGTATTTAAGTCATTTTATATCACGTTAAAAAGTCTAATTAATATGATGGTGTCATGTGTCATCTTCTAATATATTATAATAAATCTAGTTTTTTATTGAAAGTTTACCCATTTTTTTATGCATCCATAACTTTTCTATACTATAATAATTTTTATAAAAAATGCATCATTTTACTTGTCTTATTTTTTTCTTTAATTTCATTATAATATTGGCTATATATTTTTTTATTTTTATCCGGATGTTCGTGTTTATATCAATGTAACAACATCAAAAAGCTAGAATTAATATGGTGGTGTCATGTATCATCTCTTAATATATTATAATAAATCTATTTTTTATTTAAAGGTTACCCCTTTTTTATATATTCATAACTTTTTTATAATATAATATTTTTTTATAAAATTTGAACCATTTTACTCGTCTTATTTTTCTCTGTAATTACGTTATACTCTTGGCTATGTTTTTTCATTTGTCTGGATGTTCTATTTACATTAATGTAACAAATATAAACATAACATATTATCCCTAACGAGTTGTAACGAATTTTGGTTTACATTGTCGTAAATTAAATATGAGTTGCGTTATGTCATTAATTTATTTACAGTGATGTAACAAAGGTGTTAGGCTCACTTTATATTTATTATTTAATCACAGTAATGTAATTTACTGCCGTAAAAAAATCAAATTAATGTGTTATGTTTATGTTCGTTATATTGATGTAAACCAAAAAATTTTAGTCCAAAATTAACGAAAAATTACGTTTATAATAAATTTAAAATGATTTGTAACGAATTTTGGTTTACATTGCTGTAAATTAAATATGAGTTACGTTGTATCAATTATCTAATTACAGTGGTGTAACAAAGGTATTAGGCTCACTTTATATTAATTATTTAATTATAGTGATGTAATTTACTTTTCTCAAAAAAAAAAAAATCAAAATAATTTGTTATGTTTATGCTCGTCACATTGATGCAAACCTTAAATTTTTTGTTCAAAATCAACTAAAAATTACATTGTCTTAAGTTTGTAACGAGTTGTAACGAATTTCGATTTACATGGTTGTAAAGTAAAATGTGTGTTACGTTGTATCATTTATTTAATTATAGTATTATATAAAATGTATTAGGCTCACCTTATTTTGTTTATTTAATTACAGTGATGTAATTTACTTTTGTTAGAAAAATTCGAATAATGAGTTATGTTTATACTTATAACATGGATGTAAATACGAGCATTTGAACAAAAATAAAAACACATAGCCAAGAATATAAATGAATTAAAGAGATAAATAAGTCGAGTAAATTGTTGCAATTTTTATAAAAAAAATGTTATAGTGTAAAAAAGATTTGGATATATAAAAAAGAGGGGATAAAGTTTATGTAAATAAAGTAGATTTATTAAAATATATTAGAAGGTGATACATAGCACCACAATTTTAACTCTAAATTTTTGATGCGGTACAAAATGACTTAAATACCATTCTATATTAAAATATCAATGATGACACATGGCACAATCTTATACACTTAACTTTTAGATTAATCATTAGATTCCTTTTGTTTTTGATCCTCTTCTCTCCATCTCTGTAATTGAGTGATATGAAGCTCCATTATGTCAATTTCATTTTGAATAGAAGAAGACTGTTGCTCAGAATCAACTCTCTCTTTCTGCTTCTTGTAGTTGTCAAATTCTTGAGATAGGAGAGATATCCTACGTCTCAACTCTAAATCATCATAATCTAATGAGAAATTCAAATACAAATCATCCAAACCTTCTAACATAGTATCAACTCTTGAAGCAGAAGTCTCTGGAAATGAATTTGTAACAGTAGTTGCTTCAGCAAAAGGTACAACAAATGATGCAACACACACAGGAACATAAACTGAAGCACTTGGCATTGTATATTCAACAGATCCACATAAGTAAACAAAACATAACTAATCAAACATATAAACATATCGCTATGAAAAATACGTACCAAAAGTCACGTACTATGAATATACATAAGCAATTACATTGATAATTATGTACTATAGACGTTAAAATTACCTTTCATACCATAATCACCTCCTTATTTATAAAATGTTAACCATTACATTGATAATTACATACTATTTGTAACATCTGGCCCCGTCTACCACCAATATTGTCCGCTTTGCCCACTCGGAGCTCACGGCTTTGCCTTCGGTTGCCTGGGCGATAACTTCCCAGGGAGGTCACCCATCCCTGGATTGCTGCAGCCCGAGCACGCTTAACTGTGGAGTTTTCTTGTGCTCCATAGCCAGCTAAGCCGAAAACAAGTTGGTGATATTAGAAGCGGATCGTTACTTATGAGCCAGGAATCTCTCCTGTTCACGGTCGATGTGGGATTTGCATAGGATGTTACATACACCCCCTTAGGGACTCATCGTCCTCGATGAGGTTTGCCCCCCCCCCCCATCCCATGTAGAACAGGAGTGGCTCTGACACCATTTTGTAACATCCGGCCCCGTCTACCACCAATATTGTCCGCTTTGCCCACTCGGAGCTCACGGCTTTGCCTTCGGTTGCCCGGGCGATAACTTCCAAGGAAGGTCACCCATCCTTGGATTGCTGCAGCCTGAGCACGCTTAACTGTGGAGTTTTCATGTGCTCCACAGCCAGCTAAGCCGAAAACGCGTTGGTGATATTAGAGGCAGATCGTTACTTATGAGCCAGGAATCTCTCCTGTTCACGGCCGATGTGGTATTTGCCTAGGATGTTACAGATATGTCACACCCCGACCGATGGCAGAATACGTAAGGGCACGAGTTCGACTGTTTATTAGCTCATGGTGCTATTATAATGTATCAGTATTTAATGCATCATTATTACAAAATAAATACAACACTCATTAAATAATAAACAAACATTACATAACTTGAATCAAAGTATTACAATTGAAAAGTCTATACATTTGTTTCAATGTTTAAACTAGGCCACTAAGCCTATCTTATGTCTTCATCATGCTTCCTTATCCTGTTACACATGTAAAATAGAGTTTGTCAACTATTTGCATAGTTGGTGAGTTTACACACTAAGTTTAAATAATAAGTATAAAAAGGATGCAAACTATAGCCTAACTAGAATACGTATCATAAGCATAGCATCAATACAAGTTTGAATAAATAGAATGAATGAATTAATAACAATAGCTTGTGTCCAAACAAGTATCCTTACAACATGTTAATTCAAGTATGACCATACTAGAAATTAACAGTTATAATTCAACAAGTTTGCTAGGTGTACTTTTCACTTTTTCACACAATGACAAAATCCAATGCGAAAATGGTATCTAACACATCTTAGGCTACTAAGTACTAGCTTGCTTGACTGGCAACACACATAGAATCACAAATAGCATCAACACATTGTATAAGCATAGCATCTAACACATATGACTAACTAGGTCTAAGGCTTGCATCATAGATTGAATGAATAGTAGAAAGAATAAAGTTTTGAATAAGACATGGGTAACATCCCAAAAACAAGAATGTAAAAGGGAGTGTGAAGAAAACTCACCTGGATTGCTTAACTTCTCCAAGTTCTTGCTTATGAATTTGAGAGAAGTTGTGACTATAGACCATCACCAAAAGGCAATATATGGAAGATCTTAGAATTCCTTGGATTTCATGTTTGATTTCCTAATAGCTATGGCAAACTATGAAAGTCCTAAAGAATGTGTCTATGTTAAATGGATCGTTTGGAATATTTATTTGTTTAATAAATATCCTTATTTTGATTTGAATAACACCAAGTCTTTGAATACCCTATGTTCATCCATTTGTTTGAGATTAACATGTTTTAATAACACAATTTAAGAATTTTGTTTTAAGGCATTCATTTTATATAATATATGTGCTTTTATGTAAGAGATTGATTTAGATATTATAGAAAGTGAATAATTGTTTTTAGAATAATCCTTTGCAATTATTCTATGTAAACTTAAATAGATATTTAAAAAAAATGATATATTTTAATAAAGATTTACAATAAGTACAAAGATATGATAAAATATTTAAATAAGATTTAAAATAAATAAAGAAAAGAAATTATTCAAATATTTAAATCTAATTATATAAACATCTAGATGTAAGGATTATGATATAAATATTTAATTATATATATCTATATATATATATTAACTAATATCATACCTTTTAAATCATTATTGATGAATAATATTTATATATATAGAAAATTTTCTTTCTCTGGAATAATTAACCTTTAACAAAATTATTAGTATTTATTTTTCAGTTTTTTTAGAATTAATTTGATATAAAAAAATGAAGGAAACGGACCATGATTGGATAAAACCGGAAAATGGGAGCCAATCGGGTTTGAACCCACGACCCTTGGCTCATATTCAAAGCATTTTACCAATGAATTGGTGTTCTACTTTAGTAAAATCTTTATCCGAATAGTATAACGAGTATGATTGACTGTGTTCCCCAATTCATTCATTCAAACGAAGAACCCTAATCCCTTTTCTGTTAAATTCAATCGATCTTGAACTCGATCACCACTAAAATCATAGGGTTTTTGTTTATCACTAAAAAACGAACAAAATGATGTTTAGATTACTTACATTAGGTTGTAGATTTTGGTGTTTTTGCTTGAGACCGAGAGACGACCGACCGGAGTACTTTTGCAGTTGATTTGCGCTAAACAAAGCTTGTATGAGCATGGTTTCGGTGCCGAAAGTTTTGTATGCATCAAAGGAATCAAATTGGTTATCTTATTCGAGTTTTTATACGAGTTAACAAAGATTTCGAATTCACGGTGAAAGCTTGTAATTTTGGAAACCATTTCACGCGTAAACGAGATTTAGCTGTATTGATTGTCGATTGGGATTTGTTAACGTGTTTAAGAGGTTGCCAAATTTGATATCAATCCAGTTGGAATCACGCTGGGTTCGATTCTAAGTTGAACGGGTTGAATGAACCCGTGGTTCGGGTTTGGGCTGTAAACGGGTGAGGAAGGAGTTGGGTTTTTGGATTTTTACATCTTTAGTCCCTCTTGTTCCTAGTTAGCTTTGGTGTTGTCCTAAGACTCCCCTCCTCACAAAATAAGTTTATAAATTGTTCCTTTTTGTCCCTTAAGTTAAAGAATTTTTATTTTTCAAAAAGTTATAAAACCCTTTATTAGTTTTTATTAATTTGTGTTCTATAACTTTATTAATTTGTTATTTATAATTTCTGAAAATATAATTATGTACATAAGCTTTTATATTATTTAATAAAAGCTTAAATTATGTTTTGTGTATTATCATTATTATTATTATTATTATTATTTTTGATTATTATTACTATTATTATTATTATTACTACTACTACTACATTAATGTATATAAGTTTATGAATACTAACATTTCAAAGAATGTCAACGACTTTATTTTATTATGAATTGAACACTATTACAATACTTGAAACGTGAACGAAAACCCTAGGGATTACAGTCTCCCCTACTTTATGGAATTTCGTCTCGAAATTAGATTAATAAGAGTTGTTGTCTCGAGTGTTAATGGTTTCTTAGTTTCCTTTGTTTTATTCTCTTTTGAACCTTGATTATTGATTTATTGTATTTGAATTTAAGTTATTTGTATTATTGTATCATGTCAAAATTCTCAAACTATTATTTGGGAGATTAGAAATATAAAAGCATCTTTTGGTTTAGGATTTGAACTTCACTCAGAGTGTTTATGAGTAACGTATTCATTTTTAGAGTTTGTATACACTACTTGCTTACTTTGCTTAAAGGGGTTTGAATTAACGATAGTTGACTCAACTGAAAGTGGGATTAAATGTTACAAATGAATTTGAAAATCTTGGTATAGAAATACTCCCCAAATATGATTATATGAGTAATAATTTATTTGTCGAGCACTCTTGACTGAAGAATAGTTCACTCGTATTGTAGATAAATTTGACTAATCCAATACTTGATCAAGCTTTTGGTGCTACTATCAATGTATAATTGGTGCTTATATATAGGGTATACCGCAGCCAACCCACCACATCACTAATACTTTGATAGCATTCCAATTATCTACCAAGACTAAACCTAACCTTAACTACATTTGAATAGAAGTTTGAATACTCGTTTAACTTTAGAGTTTGTATGAGTTTACAGATACTAACAATTGCAATTTTGCAATATAATCTCATAGTTTTATGGATTGATAAATAATTGCTTTTGATATACAAATGATTCAGAATACAATAGCATGTGATACTATATGGTTATGATAACTACTTGTCATCAACCTTAGCTATGAAATCACTGAATCTTTGAGAAATAATTTAAACATACGAATGTAAAATAATTCATTTAAGAATCATTAACATGATTTATATGATTATTGATATATTTGATTTGACCTGGTGTAAGAATACACACCAAGTATCAGTAATTGAATAACGATTGAATTGACTAGCATAGTTTACTTGAAAGAGTAGATTGAATTGACTACTCTACCCCTTGATCAAGCTTTTGGTCCTACTACCAATGTACTATTAGTGCTTATATATAGGGTATACCGTAGCCAACCCACCACACCACTAATACTTTGATAGCATACCAAACGCCTACCAAGGCTTGCATAAACTTTAAACATGTTTGAATAGGTGTGGAAGACGTTGACTAGCCTTTAAGTATTCTATGAGTAGAGAGATTCTAAACATAGCAAATTTTGCAATGGAATCTCATGATTATATCGTATGAATTGAATTATGATCAATTTTGGATAAATGAACGATATATAATACACAAGTATTTGATATTATATACCTTTGATTGTTGTGATAACTGATTATCACTAATCTTAGCTATAATATCATTGAATCTTTAAATCGTTGTCTAAAGATATGAATATAGAATAATTCGTCTAAAAATCAATAATAT
The DNA here is from genome assembly GCA_009363875.1 of Mikania micrantha. Classification (NCBI taxonomy): domain Eukaryota; kingdom Viridiplantae; phylum Streptophyta; class Magnoliopsida; order Asterales; family Asteraceae; genus Mikania; species Mikania micrantha. The sequence goes on along the minus strand of SZYD01002277.1, from coordinate 25,199 downwards.
GATTCACGTGAATTTATTTGGAGTTTCATATGAAATCACTCATACTAACATCCCATAAGTTTGAGTCATGTCACTTTATTGAAATATAAACGGAGTATGAAATAAAATAAGAAATCTTTGTGTCTGGGTTAAAACAATAAAATTAAATATCGTTGTGATTTGTCTAAAACATAGGAAATGATATATAGGATTAAATACCTAATGACATGTTAGAATTATTTATAAAACTCTTAGGCATAATATCATAGTGATTTTACAGCATTGGACATCATGAATGACATAAAAGATGTGATATCATAACTTTTAGATATAGTGACAAGTCACTATTCATAAGTACAATATCATTGAGTTTTCTATCATGAGTTTGAATATTAGAATATGCAATATTATATAAATTTTAAGATTTAGTGATGAATGGCCATCAATAAATCCTAAGTATAGTATTGCTAGTTTTCTTGAATGGCAAAATATACATAATAAATCAAAGAGTAATAACATAATAACCTTTTAGATTTAGTGATGTAACACCATCACAAATCTTAGGTTTAATGTTACTAAATTATTGAATCATATCATGAGTAACATAAAACAAAGAGGGGTGACATCATATCTTATGAGACGTAGTGATGAATCACCATCCCTAATCTTAAGTATGATATCATGGAGTTCTAAAATAAATCATATCATATACATTATCAATCCAAGAAAGGTAACACCATGAACTTTAGATTTAATGATGAATCACCATCACAAATCTTAGGTATAATGTTACTAATTCTTGAATCATATCATAGGTGACATAAATCAAAGAGAATTGACATCATATATTGTGGGACACAGTGATGAATCACCATCACTAATCTCAAGTATGATATCATGTAGTTTTAAGAATTAAAACATAGGCATTATCAACTCAAGAAAAGTAACACCATAACCTTTTGATATTATGTTGTATCACCATCATAACTCTTAGATATAATGTTACTAACTTCTTGAATCATAACATAGGTAGCATAAAACAAAAGGAGATGTAATCATACTTTGTTATATGTAGTGATGTATCACCATCACAAATCTTAAGTATGATATCATGGAGTTCTGAAAATCATAACATATTCATTATCAATCCAAGAAAAATAACACTATAACCTTTTGATATTGTGATGTATCACTATCACATCTCTTAGGTATAATGTTACCAACTTCTTGAATCATAACATATATAACATAAAACAAAGAGAGTTGATATCATATCATGTGAGACATAGTAATGAATCACCATTGCTATCCTCAAGTATGAATTATGGAGGTATTTAATCATGACATATACATTATAGATCCAATAAAGGTAACACCATTGCCTTTAGATGTAGTAATGTATCACCATTACAATATTAAGTGTGATATTTATTAGCTTTCTTGAATCATAACATATGTATTATTCAACAAAGGAAAAATGGCATCTTAAGTATGTATATTGGAATTCTTGAATCATAACATATACATTATAAATCCAAGAAAGATAACATTATAACTCTAAGGTGTTGTGATGTATCACTATCACAATCTTAGGTACAACATTATTAACTTTTCTTGAATCATGACATATATATTATCATTCATCAAAGGAAAAATGGCATCATAGCTTGTGAGATGTAGTGATGTTTCACCATAACTAATCTCAAGTATGATATCATAAGTTTCGAAGTTGTATACGCAATGTATTGAAATCATTTTGAATTTGATTTAGAAAACTTAGGGAGTAGTATCCAATTTGGACACCTTTTGGCTTAATAGAATTAATGTTGTTTGCAAAATATAACATGATTTGGCCTATAAGTAAAATACTCTCATTGGGAATCCCCAGGAAAGCTAGACTGGTCCCTCGCCAGGGATTATGAATCGCTTTCCTAGACAGGAGTCTCAACTACCGGTATTCACCCTTCCAGTTACTTCATGCTCATTTTAACAAAGTTAATTCTAAGGAGGTTTTAAATCAAGATTGAACGGATAATAGGATCACTAATAAGCATATCGTTTGAACTTATTTGAAAACATAGGGAATGGTATTCAAAATTGAATACCGGGTGACATATTAGAATCATTTAGCTTGTAAAGTGTTTGGTATGATATGTTTTGGCCTATAAGTGATTGTACTCTCATCAGAAGTCCACAAGAAAGCTAGACAGGTCCCACAGTACATCAGGGATTTATACGAATAGCTTTCCTAGACAGGAATTCTAACTACCGGTACTACACTCTTCCAGTTAGTACATATCCACCTCACAAACTTAATTCTAACGAGATCTTAAAATCAATGTAGGAATTCCTATGTTGTCTAGGGAATGATATTAGGCAATAAGCCTAATGAGTTAGAATTCCTATCATCTAATGATTATTTGCAATTACATGAGTTTGGAATGGATTCTCTTAAGAAATGTCTAAACCACATTGTATGAAGTTGACTTAAGCTAAGGCATTCCTAACTAAGTGTAAGCAAAGGCATATTAACAACTATGGCTTTCCTCTATGGTAATAAATATAACATAACACATAATGAATAAGTATATCATATATAGCACATAAGCAAGTAATAAACAAACAAGTGTAATACGAGATAACTCATATTTGGGTTAGCTTAGTTATAGTCTAGGCCACCATTTTCTAATAACCTAGATCCCTATAACCATGGCTCTGATTCCAATCTGTCACACCCCAACCGACGGCAGAATACGTCGGGGGGCGAGTTCGACTGTTCATTAGCTCATGGTGCTATTATAACATTTCAATATTTAATGCATCAATATTACAAATTAAATACAACATTCATTAAATAATAAACAAAAATTACATAACTTGAATCAAAGTATTACAACTGAAAAGTCTATATGTCGCACCCCGTCCCTCCCGTCCCGGATGGGGGCGCGACGGCTGGCTGATCTTGCAGGATCGCAGTCTCCGGTCACACAGTGTTGCGAGACCTACATGTCTGGTTGCATACGTACATCCAATAACTAGGATAAAACAACTTTGTAAAATCAGAGTTGCGGAAGTTTGATAGTATCAACATAGATAAAGTTCATAAGTTACGGAAGCATAGGATTAATACGCTTTTCAAAACGGAACATAGTATTAGTTTGCGGAAGCGATTAAAATAGTTTTACAATACAAAGCATATCAAAATAAAATGATAAGTGTTCTGAACATCCTAAGACACTAAAGCTGATGCATGGGACTCAATCGTAGCATCCTATCCTTGTGTGCGTGCCTTAGCTTCCTGAGAAAAAATGCGTGTAAAAGGGTCAACACAATGGTTGGTGAGAGCACAGGTTTTTCATAAGCAATAAAAATCTAATGTTTAAAGTAAGAGTTTACGATTTACATATCATTACAATGCAATATCGATTGATAGCTAGTCAATACAGTTATATTATATGCGGTGTCGTACCGAAGCTGACAGTTGTGCCTCCCGCCATGTCCATCACAAGACAATGGCAAAGTGTTGGTCAATATTGCACCCATTCCGACCTCCAGTCGGGTTGGCCTCCCAGGCACGATGGGTGGGGCTTGTCAAGCCCAAATAGTACTATTCAAGATTACCACGCTAGGCGCTACGCGCTACTAACGGTCCGTGGAGTATCGCGAGGGCTTTTAGTTGTGATGTGGTCCACACATATACATATAGTGATAAAGCATGTCCATATGCAAATAAAATGAGTTGTTGTTCATAAAACAGTTTAGCATGCAATGTTTTCTCCCCCAAAGGTAGAAAAGTAAAAAGGGGCCGTGAACTCACCTAGTTAGCAGTTCCAGTATGTGTGTATGTTCGCTTCTGCGAAAGCTAGCACCCGCTAGTATGCACCTATAACCATATAGGTGTGAGTATGTTTTTTGTGGTGTGTTGTAATCCATACAACTCCAAGTGTCGGTGTGCTCAACCAAGTGTGTGTGTGTTGACTCGACGAATCGTTGGTGACACGTTTGTTGTGTTATGACCGCCCAATGTGTCACAAGCACAACTAGGACACTTACATGCATCCTATGGCCCTAATCATACAGATTACCATTTTTGGAAAGTTTCCATTTTAGGAAAGTGTATCTATGAAATCCCATTTCATAAAACTAATACCATTAATATGTTTATAAAACACGTTTAAACCCTTAAAACATGTCGTTTGCGCATAAATCATCATTTATGCCGTTTTGCCCAAATAAAGTTTCCTTATTTGGAAAGTATTCGTTTAAATGTCCGTTTTCAAAAATCAAAGTTTCCAATATGCTCAGAAATCATTTTTAAGCATATTCCAATACTCAAAGTTCACCAAAACACTTTAAAACATCAAAAGCCCTCTTTTGATTTTGAAAAGTTTCCATATTTAGAAAGTTTATTCAAAATCATGATTTTGACCAAATCCAAATAATCAAATGTGTTTCTAAACACCTCAATGTACATTTAACAACATCTAGACATGTCTAACATGTCTAGATCATCACAAATCCATGACTTGCAACATAAAAGTTTCCTTTTATGGCAAGTGTACCAAAATCATCACCAAATCAACCAATAACTCAACAAAACTTACATCTAACATTACTAAACTATAAAATCAGTAAATCTATAGCATCTACACATCAAATCACCAACAAATTCGTGCACAATGATCATATGGAGTTGCATGTGGTTTTTTACCCATTGCATGTACGATCTAACAACTAATAAGCGTATAAAACTACCTTAAAAGCTCTTAGATGACTGATTTCAAGTTGGACAGAGGCTGTGGTGCTGCTAAAGTGGCTGGACTCGATCTTTTCGTCGATTGAGAGCTCCTCAAGCTTCCTTGATGTTCCTATGGCTTCAAATCACCAAGAATTTGCTCCAATGGTGCTTCCAGCAGGTTAGGGTGTTGATTCAGATGAGATTTGGTTGAGGATAAGTGAAGAAACTCGGGAGAATGGAAGAAGAACCGAGTGAAATGAGTTTGTTGATTATAAAGAAATTTTGATCTGCATGGCCTTCGCGTACCGCGAAGGCCGATCAAAAAACATCTTCATGTATCGCGATGGGATTCAGGAGTCCCGACTCCCGGTTTGCTTCGCGTATCGTGACGAGTCCATTTTCTTGTTTTTCGATTTCGATGATTCGATTTCGCTTGTACTCGATTCCTAACATTTATCCTAACATCGAACGCATGTTTAAGCACATAGTCATAAAATAGCACATAAGTTTGATCACCAACGTTCGTGAGACTCGTGTGTGTGTTTCGATAATTCCTCGAACTATCGTTTCGTAGTTATGTGTGTTTGACTCATCTAATTAAACATAATTAAATGAAATGCAACAAGTATGAATGTGAAATGTATGGAATGTAAGAGTCGCAATTTACCTGAAATTGCAGGGTGTCACATCATCCCCTTGTTGAAAGAAATTTCGTCCCGAAATTTGGTTGTTGTTGATGGTGCTTGAGAAGCAAGAGTGTTTGAGGAACAAAAATTTTCCGGTTGTCACATCATCCCCTTGTTGAAATGAATTTTGTCCCGAAATTTATTCGTGGTTGTCGGCGTTCGACCTTGTCTGTTTGAAGAGATGGGATATTTGCGCATCATTTGATCTTCACGTTCCCACGTGAATTCATGTCCGCGTTTTGAGTTCCATCGGACATTAACAATCGGAATCTTACTCTGTTTGAGTTGTTTGACCTCACGGTCCATGATCTCTACCGGCTCTTCCACGAACCATAGTTGTTCATCCACCTGGATCTCATCCAGTGGAACTACAAGTGTTTCGTCAGATAGACACTTTTTCAAGTTTGAGACGTGAAATACGTTGTGAACTCCATCGAGTTCGGCTGGCAAGTTGAGTTGGTATGCCACTGGACCAATCCTCTTCAGGATCTCGAAAGGTCCAATATACCGTGGATTTAGTTTGCCTCGTTTACCAAAACGAATGACGCCTTTCCAAGGTGAAACTTTCAGAAGGACTTTATCTCCTACCTGAAATTCTAGAGGCTTTCGGCGTTTGTCGGTATAGCACTTTTGACGATCTCGAGCTGCTGCCATGCGGTTTCTAATTTGCACGATTTTCTCCGTCGTTTCGTGTACAAGTTCTGGAAAAGTGAGTTGACTGTCGCTACTTCCGCCCAACAGATGGGTGATCGGCATTTCTTGCCATAGAGTGCCTCAAAAGGCGCTGCTTTTATACTTGTATGATAACTGTTGTTGTAGGAGAACTCCACCAACGGTAGGTGAGTCTGTCACACCCCGAGCCGGCGGGGTTGGATCGGAGTCCCCGTCGGGCGGAAGGTTCCCGAGGCGCGATATCGTGAGTGATAATCAAAGTGATCAGATTGTTTACATTGCACATGATATATAAATGGAGAAACGCTAAATGGAATAGAATTGCAAAGTTAAATTACATCCGTAGTGTTCATAATTTAACAATGTAAATCTATCATAAACATCATAAGATAACTATCTTGTAACTATACAAGATATACAAAACATTTGTATAATGATGTTTCCCAAAAAATATGCAGGTCCCAAAAATACTAAGTCTTCTATCTGAAGTCCTAGTCCGACAGAATAAGCTTCTTAGTTGACCTGTTCATCACCTGAGAAGTCATGCAAAAATAAAGTCAACACATGGTTGGTGAGTTCATTAGGTTTTATAAAATGAGTTTGAACGACCTGAATGACAACCTTAACTTCATTAACAACCCACTATGTTAACCAACCAAGTATGCTTATATATAGGGCATATGTAGGGGACAAGCCCCAGCCACCGTCCCACCACATACCAGGTTGCTTAACATATTGCTTGTTAATGATAATTAAGCATTTCATCCTTACCTTTACCCCAAAATGATACTTCAGTTCATTGTTCCTGTAAACACACAATTCTGGAATCTATATTGATTTCTTAAGTTCATCACAATAATGATCAACCACAGTAATTGTAGGAACAGTAATAAATGCTTAATTAAATAAATAAATAAACATTTAATAAAATCTAAGTCCTAATGATTGGGCCTTGGTCAACTCGAGTAAACTAGTCTGTCAATCAATGTCTTAGTAGTTAGGGAATTCTGTAAATATCATCAAACATATGACCTACAAATCAAACGGTCTAGCTAGGACTTCTTGAAATGTAGGATTTCTTGTTTCGTTCTTGATTCGTTGTGTTCGCATATGTTATCTCTGATATTTCCCAGACTTTCCCTTGAAAATGATTTATTGATTCGTCTGATTCTGTCACAAGATGTACTTGATTCGTTGATCATGGAATACTAGATTCGTTGATCAAATGTACTCTTGATTCGTTGTTCATCAAACACTTGATTTGTTGAACATCGAATGTTAACTTTGCAAAGATAGTTTCGTTTGATTCATTGAATTTCCCCACTTGTTTTGTCAAAATAGTTTCGTTTGATTCGTTGAACTCACACACTTGATTTGTCAAAATGTTTTGTTTGATTCGTTGAAATCACCCACTTGATTCGTCAAAATTTTTTGTTTGATTCGTTGAAATGACACCCTTGATTCATCAAAATGTTTCGTTTGATTTGTTGAAATGTTTAGTTTAACCCAATTATCCACTTAAATTCTAAGTAGATGAATTTAGTAAAACCTGCATAAAATTTACCTAGACATGATTTTAGGTTAACAATTTACATATAAAACATATGTTAAATAAAAGCATTTTAGGTAAACAATTTAAATAAACAGTTTACGCATGCTTCTCAGCCCCGCGTTTTAAAACAAAATGTTAGAAAAGAGGCAATGAACTCACCTATGTTGATGTCTAATGTACTACCACAGAATGCGCCCTCTTGCTGTAACTTAGGTTTCTTCGGTTCCTGAGTTGTTTTATAAGAGTTTGAATACGATAAGTATACGTAATAATCGTCGCACCGAAGGTTTGGTCTTGGTGTGTGTAACTAAGTGTCCTACTTTACCAAGTGATTATATGATCCAAACTAACTTAGTTACCCTTTTTATGACTCAATCCCATAACTTAGTTATAGCAACTTACATTTAAATTTTCACCAAATTTGGGCAGAGTTTCCTTTGTTTTCTGTTCAAATCCAGACAATTGATATTGTCTATTTTTACAACAAATTCCCAAACAATTAAATCACAATAAGCCTTTAATCATAACACTTCAATTAACTTCCATTTTAATTCAATATTAAGTCAAAATCATTTAATTAACTTTAAAAAGTTATAAATTTGTTTCTTTTATTAAAATCTCATTAGTTTTTATTCCAAATAAACATTCATATATGTTGGGCCTTAGTTGGCCCATTGAGTCCATATCGACCCATTTAGTAGTCTTTGATCTTTAATGACTTCCCTTGATGTATTGAATTAACCAAATAAGTGTCGATCCTTCATGCTAGATTGTTAGGGTATTTTACCAGAACCCATTTCCAATCTACACATTAAGCTCTTTACTTATGTTGGGCCATCATGGTTTAGGTAGTAGTTTTATGAAATAAACCCTACCTACTAGCCCGTGCACACACACACGTAATTTATTCCATGCATGCATGTATCCTTCATTTCCCATGCATTACACCATTCTAAATTACCATGTTTCTTAGAATTTAAGTTCTATGTCCCAATGATCAGCAAACCTATCTACATTAGAGTTAGGTTAGGCTCCATGTGAAGGTTCGTAGCTAGGCATAATGGTTTCTAGGTTCGTGATTTATCTGGTTCGTTCAAGGTAGTAAGGTTCGACTAACATCCTCAAAACACTCTGGTTCGCTGACTGACAAGGCTCGGTTAACAACATACAAGGTTCTACTATCACTTATAGAAGGTTCGCTCCTCTATGGTTCGTGATGTAGGGGTCCGCCCAGTAGGGTTCGGCAATAAAACAGCTAGACGAATCTTTAAGGTTCGGCTAATAATAATAGCAGGGTTCGTTCAAGGTTCGGTAATAGTCCTAAGGTTCGTTTAGGGTTACAGGTTCGTTTGAGAAGGAAGGTTCGTCTATGATGGGTTGGTAGACGCAACAAGGTTCGGCGGGTAGGTTGATGGCCAAAGGTTCGTCACTGGGAACCATCAGGTTCGGTGCAGGGTGGGCAGGTTCGTGGCTCAGATTGTGCAGGTTCGGGAATCAGGGTTCGTTGCAGGGTTGTAGGGTTCGGTGCTCATCTTCATTAGCTAAAGGTTCGGCTGACTTAAGACACCCACGAACCTGTATCATTTTCATCTTTCATCAAGTTCAACCTATTGTATATCATTTTCTACAAACATGTAATTGCTACCCATGGGTTATCTCAAGGTTACTAAATGTGTAGAGCCGACTAACATAGCAATGACTACAAGGACTCGTGTAACCCTCTAAAACCGAAATTTAGATCAAGATTTACCTCAAAATAATGGATGAAATCTCGAAAAACTTGTACTTCCGAGATCTACTTGCTGAAATGAACGTTTTGACACCAACTATGCTCGAATCCGGCTTGAAATGGGCTCCAAATCTTAGTGAGAAGTTGAGTTCTTGAGAGGGGGTTCAAGAGAGAGAAAACAAGGTAGAGAGAGAGTGAATAATGGTGGTGGTTGTGACAATAAATGTCACATTTAATTGTTTCAAAATGCCCCGTCTTTCGGTCTCGTTCGGTTTCGCGTAAAATGTCGGTTCGCGAGGTTTTCGCGATAAAATGACACGGTTTATAAAATAATATTTAAGAAATTATTTTAAGTTGTGATTCCTAATAAATTATCTAAATATCTTTCGTTTATTTTAAACTTTAAAGTATTAATTTACTGTTTAAATCGAAATGTACGGTCGTCACGCGTATTCGTTCGAATCGTCATTCGGACGAACACGACAATAACTATACTCTTCAATCTTGTTTTCTAATTATCGGATATCATTCAGGACATTAAACTGTCAGATTTATTCGTACAGATCATCACCTATACGAATAACCCGTCAATTTAGCATCCACATAACGATATTCGTGTTGTTTTGTTCTGTAAGGCCTCACATACGTGTATACATAATAAATCCTAATAATTAATCCCATGATGGTTCTGTGTTGCCAGATAATTATCTGACTCAAGAACCATTGTTCTGAACTTTGTTTCTGTTAAATGTTTATGAACCTGTTGTTTGATAACACAAAATGATATGAATAGAAAATGTACTGAATGTATATGGTTCGTACCTGTTTACTGTTCCTGTACTGTTTAAGATCACTGTTCCAGTGACGGTTCCGGCACAGATGTTACAGTCTCCCCTTGTTAGAGAAATTTCGTCCCGAAATTTAAGAGTTGTTCTCGGGTACGGCTTCCTCTTCAAACAGCTGGGGATACTTCGACTTCATGTGATCTTCACGTTCCCAAGTAAACTCGGGTCCGCGCCTTGAGTTCCATCGAACCTTTACAATCGGAATACGGCTTCGCCTCAGTTGTTTAACTTTGCGATCCATAATCTCTAAAGGTTCCTCAATGAAGTGTAGCTGTTCATCCACTTGAATCTCTTCAATTGGAATAACGAGTGATTCAGCGGCAAGACATCTCTTTAAGTTCGAGACGTGAAACACATCATGCACCGCACTGAGTTCATCTGGTAACCTCAGTCTGTACGCCATAGGACCAATGCATTCAATGATCTCGAACGGTCCTACGTACCAAGGTGCTAACTTGCCGTTATTTCCAAAACGAACTACGCCCTTCCATGGGGATACCTTCAACATAACACGGTCTCCCACTTGAAATTCCAACGGCTTGCGCCGTTTGTCAGCATAGCTTTTCTGTCTGCTTCTTGTTGCTTGTAGTCTTCTCTGAATCCGGGCAATCTTATCAGTGGTTTCCTGAATAAGCTCTGGCCCAGTTATACGATTATCTCCCACTTCGGTCCCACAGATCGGTGATCGACATTTCCGGCCATAAAGAGCCTCGAATGGTGCACATCCGATACTGCTGTGGTAGTTGTTATTGTAGGAGAATTCTATCAGTGGAAAATGAGAGTCCCAATTCCCACCGAAATCCAACACATAGGTTCTTAACATGTCCTCTAGGGTTTGAATAGTACGTTCGCTTTGACCATCCGTTTGTGGGTGGTACGCTGTACTCAAATTTAACTGCGTCCCTAGAGATTTCTGTAATGATTGCCAGAACCTTGATGTAAATCTGCTATCTCGATCAGAAATAATAGACAATGGCACACCGTGGCGTACTACTATCTCGGTGATGTACAATCTTGCCAGTTTATCCATTGTGAAAGTCTCACGCATCGGCAAGAAATGAGCAGATTTTGTTAAACGGTCAATGATCACCCAAATCGTATCGTGACCACTGGAAGTGTGGGGTAGCTTGGTAATGAAATCCATAGCTATTTGTTCCCACTTCCAGAGCGGAATCTCAGGCTGTTCCAGTAGGCCAGACGGTCTCTGGTGTTCCGCCTTTACCTTCGCACACGTTAGACATTGACCGACGTATTCGGCTATGTCCTTCTTCATTCCAGGCCACCAATAAAATCCACGCAAGTCTTGGTACATTTTATCAGAGCCTGGATGAACAGAGTACTTAGTCTTGTGTGCCTCATCGAAGATAAGTTTTCTCAATTCATCTACCGCCGGGATCCATATACGTTCTCGGTAGTAGATCAATCCATCAGGCTTTGTGTCAAACTATTTCTCTCCTCCGCAATCGAGTTCCTTCTTCAGATTACCTCGGTCAAGTGCTTCTTGTTGTGCTTGAATAATCTTGTCACTTAAACTGGTCTGCACGGTTATTCCCATTGCTCTGACGCGCAAGGGTTTGACCCGTTCCTTCCGGCTCAAGGCATTAGCTACAACGTTTGCCTTCCCCGGATGGTACTTGATCACACAATCGCAATCATTCAAAAGTTCAACCCAACGGCGTTGTCGCATGTTAAGTTCCTTCTGACCAAAGATGTGCTGCAGAATCTTGTGATCAGTGAATATTGTACATTTAGTGCCATATAGGTAATGTCTCCAGATCTTCAATGCGAAGATTACAGCTCCCAGTTCAAGATCATGAGTAGTGTAGTTCTTCTCATGAACTTTTAACTGTCTTGATGCATAGGCTATGACTTTTTCCCGTTGCATTAACACACAACCAAGTCCCTGATGGGAGAGATAGAATTGGAGCATCACATAGTTTCTGTTTCAATGTCTGAAAACACCTTCTTGCTTCTGTTCCCAGACAAACGGTTCACTTTTCTGAGTTAGTTTAGTAAGAGGCAAAGCTATCTTAGAAAAGTTTGAGATAAACCTTCTATAATAACCCGCCAATCCCAGAATAGACCGTATCTCCGTCGGTGTCTTCGGAGTATCCCAGTTCTTTATCGCCCCGATCTTGGCAGGATCTACATGTATTCCTTCACTGTTGACCACATGACCTAGAAATTGAACTTCTCTAAGCCAAAACTCACATTTAGAGAATTTAGCATAGAGTTGTTCTTTCTTCAACAGCTCCAAGATCTTTCTAAGGTGTTGTTCATGATCTGCTTTGCTCTTAGAATAAATCAGTATGTCATCAATGAAGACAATAACAAACTGATCTAGATATGGCTTGCACACTCGATTCATGAGATCCATGAAAACCGCTGGTGCATTTGTCAATCCGAAAGGCATCACCATGAATTCGTAATGCCCGTATCTGGTTCGGAAGGCCGTTTTCGGTATGTCTTCGTCTTGAACTCTAAGCTGATGATATCCAGACCGCAAGTCAATCTTTGAGAAGTATTGAGCTCCTTGTAGTTGGTCAAACAAATCATCAATCCTCGGTAACGGATACCGATTCTTGATGGTTAGTTTGTTCAGCTCACGGTAATCTATGCACATTCTGAACGATCCATCTTTCTTCTTCACAAACAAGACCGGAGCTCCCCAAGGTGAGTAGCTCGGTCTAATGAAACCTTTATCAAGTAGCTCCTGTAACTGATTAGACAATTCCTGCATCTCTGAAGGTGCTAACCTATAAGGAGATTTAGCAACAGGAGTTGCTCCAGGAATTAAGTCAATATGAAACTCTACCGGTCGCGCAGGTGGCAAACCAGGCAGATGTTCAGGAAATACTTCTGGATATTCTTTCACCACAGGTACATCTTGAATCTTTTTCTTGTCCTTCTCCTTTTCCACCACATGAGCCAAGAACGCAACGCACCGCTTCTGTAGACATTTACGTGCTTTTATGCAAGAGATGATTTTTACACTGTGTTTCGCTTGATCCCCTTTAACTTCCAATACACGATCACTCTTCACTGGAATACGAAGCAGCTTTTCAGAACAGACGACTTCCACTCGATTAGAAGAAATCCAATCCATTCCCACGATGATGTCAAAACTACCCAACTCCATCGGTATCAAATCAATGGTGAATGTATGACCATTAAGGGTCAATGGGCAATTCCTATAAACTGTACTAACTGTAATCTGTTTTCCCATTAGCTACTTCTATAATGTAAGGGGAGTCTAACTGTTCCTCTATGGAATCTAATCGGCATGCAAAATCGGTAGAGATAAAACTTTGATCCGCACCAGTATCAAATAGAACAGATGCATAAAAGTCATGTAAGAGAAACGTACCAGTGACCACATTTGGGTCCTGGCGTGCAGCTGGTGCTCCGATGGCAAAGGCTCGTCCACGAGGTGCTTGAACTGCCTGTTGAGCCTTCTTCGGGCAGTTCTTTGCAAAGTAGCCTAGTTCGCCACAGTTATAGCATCCACCGTTGTTCTGATTAGCTGGTGGAGGGAGAGCCAAAGCAACGTTGTTGACTGCTGGGTTAGGTGTCATCCGGCAGTGTTGGACCCAATGACCCTTTCTTCCACATCCCGTGCATTGTTCGCAGGGAATGTTGGCAATGTGATGATACTGACACTTGGCACACAGAGGAAACGTGCCAGTGTAGGGTTTTCGGTTGGGGTTTTGTGGTGGTGCTGCTACTTGTTGGAGAGGTGTGGCCATCGTGTAGTTCTTGATGGTCTTCTGCTTCTTCTTCTGATGGTGGTGGGGTTTCTTTGAAGACTCGGCTTTGTTCTTGCTAGTCTCAGCCTCTTTCTTTAGGACTCCAGAGGCTACCATAAGATCAGTGAGTTTTCCAGACAATCTCACTGCAGACTCAACAGTGGTAGGGTTGGCTGCAACAACCATGCCCTGAATGCAGACGGGAAGTCCGCCTCCATATCGGTCTATCCTCTTCTCTAAAGTTGGCACCATGTCTGGCACCAAAGCAACTAACTCGTGGTAACAAGTAGTGTACCCCATGTGATCAGCTCCTTTCATCACATGGTTGGACAGTTCAACCTCCAGTTTCTGCAACTCGTTCTTGAGGCAGAACTCTGTTCTCAGCAATGTCTTGAAATCCTTCCATGGCATGGACATAGCTTCTTCTCTTCCTCTAGCCTTGACTTGACGATTCCACCAAGTCAAAGCCCGCTTGTTGAATGTTCCAGCTGAATAGTGGACTTTGTGGTGCTCTGGGCAGCTACAAATATCCAGAGTAGCTTCTATCTTTTCAATCCATTGGATTAATCCAACGGCTCCTTCAGACCCACTAAAACTGGGTGGCTTACATCCCACAAATGATTTGTAGGAGTAGTGTGATGAACCACTAGTATTTCCACTGGCTTCCCATGATGAGTTGCCAGTGTTGTTGATTTCATTGCGGAGGCGGAGGAACATCTCCGGTATCGCCTCCTTCATTTGGTTAGTCATCTGATTACTCAGAAAAGTCATCATGGCGATAGTAGCAGGATCCATCATCGGTGCTATGCTCGGGCCTGATGGTGGGTTGAGTAGAGGAGTAAGAACAAATGGAGGAGGAGGAGGTAGCGGTGGTTGTGACAATTCGATATTTTCGGGTTAACCCCGTTAACAAAAATTAACGGAAAATGTCGCGAAACGATACGAAATCATAATTGAAGGATTAAAAGTGATCAAAACAAGCTTAGAAATCCTTAAATTACAAAGATTTAACTTGTAATTGGGGAAAATAAGTAATTTTGACTTTAATTAGTCAAAATTCGTTCATAAGCTAAGAGAAATTCGAAATTTGATGTGTTACACTGCAATTATTGGAATTAAACCTTCCAATCATGTATACTAATGATCCTTAACAGCAATCATACGTTATTAGGCTTATTAATGATCGAATTTAACTCATTTGGTGTCCAAAAGTCGAAACCGTCACTATGAGTTATCAAACCCACACAAATCGACTTTGTCTCTCACAATTGAAACTCCTAAACCTTTAGTCGACATCTTTAGAGTGTTCTGCATATCACAATTGCATCGCAGAAGCTGTGGATTGAAGAAGCTTGAACGGGGGACGGCTGAAGAACATCCTATAATCGAGATACATCAATTCGAAGTGAAACCAGGTAATGATTATCACCTACACATTCTAAAATTGCCGATTAAGAAAAGCCATATCATAATTTGTGCTTTTATTATAGAACTGTATGAGTTCGAATGATTAGGGCTCACATCAAGAACGATTTGGGGATTTTAAAGAAAATGAGATCGTTAATCAAATTGGAACTCGTAGGTAGTTTCAGAGCATCATTTTAAAGGAAATACCTATGGAAATTACATCTGGCAATAACGAATTGAATGATTTCAATTCTAGGGTTTCTAGGACAAAACGGTTTTGGGGATTTCTATTTAGATGTATTCTAAAAGCAAATTAAATGGCATGGGTGGCTTCAGAAGATCCCGATTAATGTTAATGCTATGCTAATTTCATCATAGAACTACGAATTTGATGATTTTGAGTTCTAGGGTTATGATATCAATCGGATTAGGGGTTTTTATATTAAACGAGATCTAAGATTGAATTAAACCATGCAGAAGGGTTCGAAACTACCTAGTAATTGAAAACCATATGTCAATTGTATCTATTAACGACGAATAGATGGTATTCGAATTCTAGGGTTCTTAAGATGCAACGGTTTAGGGGTTTTGAACTAATTGGACTTGATATTCAAATTGAACACTACTGATAGGATCGAAATATATTGTGTAGCAGAAACCATATGATTTTGTTGAAAAACAGTAGCGAATTTGAGGGATTCAATTGAAGGACATAGTTTTGGGTTTGAAACCGATTTGGGGTTATAAAACCCTAAGAATTCGATGAATTAGAACGATTGGAAACAGGTTTGAACTCGATTTGGTCATTGAAAACATAACCCTATGGTTTCAGGTTCATTGATGATCGAATAGTGTGTCAATTGGAACATTTGGGTTCGGTTAAGCATAAGCAAGGGGGAATCAATCGATGCATGCTTAAAGGGATTAAGAATCAGAGTCTAACACAAAAGTTTAGTTGGTTGGATTGGTAGTTGGTGGGTAATTGGTCCATGAGGTCAAGGGTTCGAACCTTGGTCCACCGGTTTTTGAGTTTTAAAAACCATTTTTGGTATTTAGGTCATAATTTATTCGTTTTAACTCCGATTCGACTCGTTCGAATTTCATTGGAACAGAATTTCATTGCGAACATGTTAGAATAATAAAAGTCACATTTTTGATCGAAAACGAAATCGCGTATAATTGCGTTTGTTTAAAAAAAATCATAAGCGGTGATATGATTTTATTAAACGATTCCATAGTCACACATACATACGTATGTATATTTCTAACACTCTAACATACGTGTGTTGACACGTATGTGATTTCGAGCACAAAACGACATTCCGAATAACACTAAGTTATTGTGAAAACACAGGTTCTTCGTAAGAGGACTTTCTACGCGAGTTCACGTGTTTGATCATTCTGCTACAATCAAAGGTGCGTACACGGCCCCTTTCTTATTTTAACTGTTTTGGGGGAGAAAACATGTGCAACAAACACTTTTAGATACATATCACTTGCATGAGTTAACTGTTTACATTGAGTGCAAACATAGCATTACAAGTCCTTACATTTCAAACCGTTTAGTTTGCAGTAGTGCAAAGCATGGTAGTTGGAAATAGATCTATTAGGTTTGACAAACCTCACTTGGTAGATGAGATCTACGCAAGTGTTTGACTAGCCAATTCACATTACTATTGTTTGTGCTAGACAATAGTGACAAGGCAAAACATGCGTTAGCATGCAACAGTCAGCTTCGGTGTCGACCACTTATGTAAATAGTATAAATGACTAGCTATCATGACTATGCATGTGTGATTATGTTATCTGCAAACATTTTGTTCAAACAGTTGTTTCAAACATTTGTGAATGCTTAAACCTGTGTAATGCACCAACCTTTGTGTTGACTTGATTTACATGTTTTCTCAGGACGCTAAGGTACACAAGCAAGCAGGCATGGACTAGGAGATCGAGTCGCATGCATGTTTTACATTTCTGTTATTTGGATTTGAACAATTGAAACTTTGCATTGTAATTTACAGTTTTCAAACCGTTATGGTTGTTTATGTTTTAAAAACGCTTCCGCAACGTAGAACTTTGATATTACAGTTTTAGACCAAAGTATGATTTGAAAATCATATAGAGGTCTTCGTTATGTCTAATGATCTGAGATCCTGGTTTGTCACGTCCCAAACGGTATGATTCCGTTAGTTGAAAATTGGGGATGTGACAGATTGGTATCAGAGCCATTGGTTATAGCGAATTAGGTTTGCATTAGTAGACCTAGACTATAACTGTTAGACATTAGACACTTGTTTACACATTTGAGTTTTGTCTAGTATTTACATATGGCCTTATGTAACAGGTATGGCAGCACCACCACCACCTCCACATGTGATCATATCTGATGACGAAGCCGATAGCTCCAGTATTTCAGGACCATTATGAGGATCCGGAGGAGGATCCCGTAGAGGACTCAGACGAGGACCCAGAGGAGGATCCGGAAGAGGACGACCTAGAGGAGGATCCACAGGAGTATCCCGAGGAGGAACCACAGAGAGTCTCAGGGAAAGCACCTGTGGAGGATTCCGCCGAGGAGTCTTCGTACCGTATGCCACCTAGGTTTCGTGCCTGTAAGAGGCCACGATTCGAGTCAGATGATATCGCCCGATTGACATGGGAGTCAAAGTGGGCGAATGATCGGATTGAGCACATGGCACAGGAGCTTCGGGATGTGAACGCCCGATACACAGAGCTTTATAGTGTGGTTCATGGGATGGAGTCACACATTGTGCATCTGACTACTCGAGTGCAGGAGGAGGAGCACCGAGCTGACATTGCTGAGGGAAGGTTGATTGCACTAGAGGAGCAGTTTGTATCTGAGGCAGAGGAGGAGGAGTTGGTACCAGTACAGGATGTTGATTCTGATGCTGACTCCACTATTGAGGATGCTTGATTTTATTTATTTTGTTTAAACTTATTAGGGGCGGGTTGTGTCCCTACATTAGAAGTTTGAAAACCTATGTTTTGATTTTGAAAGTATTGTACTCAAATCAGATTATTATCTATTGGAAACTATTACTTATTGCCTACAGTTGTGTTGATCTCTACATTACATGTTTGTTGTTTGTTATATTGTTTACATGTTTCACATTGGACTTGATAACACTCTAACATTTCTTTTAACTAGGGAGATAATGTCAGGCGAGAACGTACAAATGACAGTTGCTGAGCTCAATGAGCTGATCAATAACAGGGTTGCGGAGGCAATCGCGAACTACGCCCAGACCCACACAACAGGACCTCAGGGTCCAACAGGGGGATTGGTGAACCCACAAGTGTGCACATTCAAGACGTTCTTGGATTGCAAACCGCATAATTTCAAAGGATCGGAGGGGGCCATTGGACTCCTTCGATGGATTGAGAAAGCGGAATCAGTATTTGAAATGTGTAACTGTCCAGAGGAAAACAAGGTCAAATATGCCACGGGTACGTTGGAGGGTCCAGCGTTGACCTGGTGGAATTCAAATATTCAAACTCTGGGATTGGGTGAGGCCAATGCCTTAACTTGGAATGGATTCAAAACCTTACTGCAGGAGGAGTACTGTCCTCGCAGTGAAATGCAGAAACTGGAGAAGGAGTATTGGCACCTCAAGATGGAGGGGTCAAACATCGAGGAGTACACGACTCGGTCACATGAACTGGCAAGACTTCTACCTCACATGGCTACTCCAGCCAGTAAGTGGATAGAGAGGTACATAGGAGGGTTGATGCCTCAGATCCAGGGATTGGTTACATCTGCAAATCCCACAACGATTCAACAACCTGTTCGTTTAGCGCACCAACTGACTGATCAGGCAGTGTTACAGGGAACTCTGCCTAAACGAACATCAGCTACTAAGGTAGGAGACCACAAGAGGAAGTGGGAAAGCAGTAACTCTAAGAATTTCAACCAACAGCCTTTTCAGCAGAATCGAAGGCAGGATTCACACAAGTCTTATCAAAACTCGAACAGTGGTCAGCAATCATCATCATCAGGGGGTATATTGGTAAGCAACCAAAGTGCAACAAGTGTGGATTCCATCATGCTGGGAATCAGTGTGATAGGTTTAAGTGTCAGCGATGTGGTAAAGTAGGGCATGCAGCTAAGGATTGCCGCGGAGAGCTGCAAAACAATTCCAACAACCAGAATAACAACCAGAACAACGCACAGAAGGATTGTTTCGAGTGTGGTAAGCTGGGGCACTTCAAAAAGGATTGCCCACAACTCAACAAAGGCGGGACTAATGAGGCAAACGGCAACGGAAATGGCAATGGCACCAATAATAACAACAACAACAACAATGGTGCTAGGGGCAGGGCGTTTGTGATTGGAGGGCATCAGGCACGGGAGGATCCCAACATTTTCACGGGTACGTTCCTCTTAAATAATCACTATGTCTCTATGCTATTTGACACTGGTGCAGACCGGAGTTTTGTATCTAGTTCATTCTCTAAGTTGCTAAATGTTAGTCCCACTGCCTTAGAAAATCCATACACTGTAGAATTAGCCGATGGCAAGTTAATTATAGTTGAACAAATCCTTAAAGGATGTATCCTTGATTTGATGGGTCAAACATTAGAAATTGATCTCATGCCTATCACTTTAGGCAGTTTTGATGTAGTCATTGGCATGGACTGGTTGTCCAAACACCAGGCTGAAATAGTATGCCATGAAAAGATCGTTCGTATACCTCTTCCGCATGGAGAGACATTGTATGTACAAGGCGAGAAGAGCAGTACGCCACTGCGTCTCATATCTTGTATGAAAGCGCACAAATGTCTGCGGAAAGGTCATACAGCAGTTATAGCACTTATAACTAAGAAGCCGGTAACTGAGAAGAAGATTGAAGACATCCCAGTAGTTTGTGAATTTCCTAAAGTATTCCCAGAAGACTTGCCGGGATTACCGCCTATCAGACAAGTGGAATTCCGAATTGACCTTACACCAGATGCAGCACCGATAGCTAGGGCACCTTATCGACTTGCACCGTCAGAGATGCAAGAGTTATCTACACAACTGCAAGAGTTATTGGATAAGGGCTTTATACGACCTAGTTTTTCACCGTGGGGAGCTCCAGTCTTATTTGTTAAGAAGAAGGATGGGACTTTCCGTATGTGTATCGATTATCGGGAACTGAACAAAGTTACCATCAAAAACCGGTATCCGTTAGCTAGAATTGACGATCTGTTCGATCAGTTGCAAGGTTCGAGTTACTACTCGAAGATTGATCTCAGATCGGGTTATCATCAACTCAGAGTTCAAGAAGAAGATATTCCAAAGACAGCATTCAGAACGCGCTATGGCCATTATGAGTTCTTGGTCATGCCATTTGGGTTGACAAACGCTCCAGCTGTATTCATGGATCTCATGAATCGTGTTTGTAAACCTTATCTTGATAAGTTTGTCATTGTTTTCATTGATGACATTCTCATCTATTCTCAGACTGAAGAGGAGCATGTTGAACATCTCCGATTGCTGCTAGAGTTGTTGAAACAAGAACAACTGTACGCTAAGTTCTCGAAATGTGACTTCTGGATGCGAGAAGTTCAATTCTTGGGTCATATAGTCAATGAAAAGGGCATACATGTTGACCCAGCGAAGATTGAAGCGATTAAGAATTGGGAAGCACCAAAGACCCCTACCGAGGTACGACAATTCCTTGGTTTGGCGGGTTACTACCGACGATTCATTGAGGGTTTCTCAAAGATCGCTCAACCACTTACAGCTCTTACACACAAAGGAACAAAGTATAACTGGACGGATAAACAGGAAGCTGCATTCCAGTTATTGAAACAGAAACTCTGCAGTGCACCGATTATGTCCTTACCGGAAGGGACGGAAGACTTTGTGGTGTATTGTGATGCATCTGCACGGGGTTTGGGATGTGTGTTGATGCAACGTGATAAAGTGATTGCTTATGCTTCAAGGCAACTGCGACCACACGAAAAGAATTACACTACCCACGACTTGGAGTTAGGAGCAGTGGTTTTTGCTTTGAAGATTTGGAGGCATTACCTATATGGAACCAAGTGTACCATCTACACTGATCATAAGAGTTTGCAACATATCTTTGATCAGAAGGAGCTTAATATGAGACAGCGACGATGGGTCGAGTTGCTGAACGACTACGAATGCGCAATCAAGTATCATCCGGGAAAAGCTAATGTAGTAGCTGACGCTCTGAGCAGAAAAGACACAACAGGAACAAGACGGGTTCGCGCACTTATGATGACGATACAGACTGACTTACCTGAAAAGGTACGCAGTGCTCAGCTCGAGGCCTTGAAAAAGGAAAACTTGGTACAGGAATCCTTACGAGGAATGGAAGAACAATTGGATGTTAAACCTGATGGAATTCGTTATTTCATTAATCGACTGTGGATACCTTTGTATGGAGGTTTGAGAGAACTCGTGATGGATGAAGCGCACAAGTCCAGATATTCAGTCCATCCGGGATCAGACAAGATGTATCATGACTTGAAGGCACTGTATTGGTGGCCTCATATGAAAGTCGACATTGCTAGGTATGTTAGCAAATGTTTGACTTGTTCGAAAGTCAAAGTGGAATATCAGAAACCATCTGGTTTGCTGCAACAACCAGAAATACCATGTGGAAATGGGAACAGATTTCGATGGACTTCATTACTAAGTTACCCCGTACACCGAGTGGTTGTGATACGATATGGGTAATTGTCGATCGTTAACGAAATCTGCACATTTCTTAGCAATCAAGGAAACCGACAAGATGGAGAAACTGACTCGTATTTACATCAAGGAAGTGGTAGCACGACATGGCGTGCCAATCTCTATCATATCAGATCGGGATGCCCGATTTACTTCCAATTTTTGGAAATCACTCCATAAGTCATTGGGAACTCGTTTGGATATGAGTACCGCATATCATCCACTGACAGACGGTCAGAGTGAACGTACGATTCAAATGCTCGAGGATATGTTACGAGCGTGTGTCATTGATTTTGTGACAGCTGGGAAAACCATTTACCGTTGTGGAATTCTCTTACAACAACAGTTATCATACAAGTATTCAGGCGGCACCGTTTGAAGCTTTGTATGGTCGTAAATGCGTTCACCAGTTTGCTGGGCTGAAATTGGTGACAGTCAGATTACAGGTCCTGAACTAGTGCACGAGATGACAGAGAAATAGTACAAATTCGGAACCGTATGGCAGCAGCCGGGATCGACAGAAGAGTTACGCTGATAAACGTCGTAAACCATTGGAATTTCAAGTAGGAGACCGAGTTCTTCTAAAGGTATCACCTTGGAAAGGTGTTATACGATTTGGCAAGCATGGGAAGCTTAGCCCACGTTACGTAGGACCTTTTGAGATCCTGAAAAGGATTGGTCCAGTTGCGTATCAACTCAAACTATCTGATGAACTCAGTGGAGTTCATGATGTCTTTCATGTTTCAAACTTGAAGAAATGTCTTTCTGATGAGACATTGATTGTACCACTGGAGGAAATGCAGGTAGACGAACAGTTACGATTCATTGAAGAACCAGCTGAAATCATGGATCGAGAGGTCAAACAACTTCAAACAAAGCAAGATCCCGATAGTCAAAGTTCGTTGGAATTCAAGACGTGGTCCTGAATTCACATGGGAAAGAGAAGATCAAATGATGAAGAAGTATCCTCATCTGTTCAAAACAATGACTGCAAACACTGTGAAGACACGTTAAATTTCGGGACGAAATTTCCTTCAACAAGGGGATGACGTGATGCTTCACACATCAGCACTTCAAATTTTAAACGGTAAGCACAAACATTTTATGCAATTGGTTTTGTTACAAACATTCGTGCTACATTACATTTTATGTGCTACATTTCATATGTTACATGTTATGGTAGTACATGCATGATTAGTTATTTTATGTGCTACATTTATATGTTACATGTTATGGTAGTACATGCATGATTAGTTACACACATTTTGCTATGTGCGAGGGTACATAGTACAAACAGTTGCAAACACTCACTATGTGCAAGGTTACATAGCACAGTATAATCAAACACAAACAGTCACAGTTAGGTGAACTAACTAGTGTACACGCAAAACAGTTACATAGAATGATCACACTTAGTTGTGATGTTGCAAACATTGGATTTCGTGTGCAAGTACACACAAGCACACAGAATGATCAAACCACACCAACACGTACAATCTGAACTCGCAAGTAGTTTTCTAAGTACTTCTAACATCTAGCAATTTTCGGGACGAAAATTCCTTCAACAAGGGGATGATGTGACAATTCGATATTTCGGTTAACCCCGTTAACAAAAATTAACGGAAAATGTCGCGAAACGATACGAAATCATAATTGAAGGATTAAAAGTGATCAAAACAAGCTTAGAAATCCTTTAATTACAAAGATTTAACTTGTAATTGGGGAAAATAAGTAATTTTGACTTTAATTAGTCAAAATTCGTTCATAAGCTAAGAGAAATTCGAAATTTGATGTGTTACACTGCAATTATTTGAATTAAACCTTCTAATCATGTATACTAATGATCCTTAATAGCAATCATACGTTATTAGGCTTATTAATGATCGAATTTAACTCATTTGGTGTCCAAAAGTCGAAACCGTCACTATGAGTTATCAAACCCACACAAATCGACTTTGTCTCTCACAATTGAAACTCCTAAACCTTTAGTCAACATCTTTAGAGTGTTCTGCATATCACAATTGCATCGCAGAAGCTGTGGATTGAAGAAGCTTGAACGGGGGACGGCCGAAGAACATCCTATAATCGAGATACATCAATTCGAAGTGAAACCAGGTAATGATTATCACCTACACATTCTAAAAATTGCCGATTAAGAAAAGCCATATCATAATTTGTGCTTTTATTATAGAACTGTATGAGTTCGAATGATTAGGGCTCACATCAAGAACGATTTGGGGATTTTAAAGAAAATGAGATCGTTAATCAAATTGGAACTTGTAGGTAGTTTCAGAGCATCATTTTAAAGGAAAATACCAATGGAAATTACATCTGGCAATAACGAATTGAATGATTTCAATTCTAGGGTTTCTAGGACAAAAACGGTTTTGGGGATTTCTATTTAGATGTATTCTAAAAGCAAATTAAATGGCATGGGTGGCTTCAGAAGATCCCGATTAATGTTAATGCTATGTTATTTCATCATAGAACTACGAATTTGATGATTTTGAGTTCTAGGGTTATGATATCAATCAGGATCAGGTTAGGGGTTTTTATATTAAATGAGATCTAAGATTGAATTAAACCGTGCAGAAGGGTTCGAAACTACCTAGTAATTGAAAACCATATGTCAATTGTATCTATTAACGACGAATAGATGGTATTCGAATTCTAGGGTTCTTAAGATGCAACGGTTTAGGGGTTTTGAACTAATTGGAATTGATATTCAAATTGAACACTACTGATAGGATCAAAATATATTGGTGTAGTAAGAAACATATGATTTTGTTGAAAAACAGTAGCGAATTTGAGGGATTCAATTGAAGGACATAGTTTTGGGTTTGAAACCGATTTGGGGTTATAAAACCCTAAGAATTCAATGAATTAGAACTATTGGAAACAGGTTTGAACTCAATTGGTCATTGGAAACATAACCCTATGGTTTCAGGTTCATTGATGATCGAATCGTCTGTCAATTGGAACATTTGGGTTCGGTTAAGCATAAGCAAGGGGAATCAATCGATGCATGCTTAAAGGGATTAAGAATCAGAGTCTAACACAAAATTTAGTTGGTTGGATTGGTAGTTGGTGGGTAATTGGTCCATGAGGTCAAGGGTTCGAACCTTGGTCCACCGTTTTT
>SZYD01002276.1:0-45551 GCA_009363875.1 Mikania micrantha | reverse complement strand
CACGTACTTATTCACTGCTTGGGCTTGAGGCGCGGGGGATTGATGAGCTGAGGAAACTATACAGTGTGCTTTCGTTGCTTTGGTGCTGAATCTACCATTCACTTTTTGAGATGGTATTCACACATCTAAAGGAGAATTCGTTCTCAAGGGTGACAAGAAGTTGCTCATGTACCTAGATTCCTTCAGCAGATCATTGATGCTCAAGTACCTAACCTACCGAAGACCAGACAGACATCATTCGGTTAGAGCACATGAAAGACATTACTCTTAATAGGAGTATTATCATACAGAGGAAAAGAGACGAAGCCTCTAGTTCGTGCTCTATTTGGTCTCTCCAACCCTGAGTACATTGCTCCTAGTGGAAGGAAATGGAGACATGACGATTCTGATTCGGATATCGAGGATATTATAGTACTAGGTGATGATGATGGAGATGATGGTGGAGAGTTGGTGCTGGTGTGGGTGTTAGTGGGGCAGGTCTAGTGGCTGGTGTTGATGTGTTTGGAGCTGGTGGTGATATTTCTGCTGGTGGTGCATGATGCAGGTTGGTGTTTCAGGTGCCAGTGATGAGGATGTAGATATTGGTGCGTATTAGACTTGGATTCATGGCTACTACTGAGGCCACCGCCTCTACTCCACTAGAGATGGCTGGTACTACATCACTGAAGATGAACAATGGAAGATGTAGATGATGAGGATGAGGATGCCTCAGATGATTCTGATTCTGAAGACACTCGGCCACAGGTGGTGACCAGGCTTTAGATCTCAAGTTGTTTTTCTTGAGACAGGAGATATAGAGCCTGATAGGGAGGAGATCATGGATCCATCATTTGTCCCTGAGTTTGACTTTTCTCCTCCCCCACGTACTTCCAGTTCTACATCTGCTGATGCTGCTACTATTCAGGCCACATCATCTCCTCCTGCCAAGAGAAGAAGGACTAAGTTTGTCCTACAGAGGCGGTCAGAACTGTCTTCTGTTGCAGCAACTACTGTTACATCAGCTGCAACAGTTGCAGTTTCTTCACTAACCAGGTCACGGGCTATTCCTTCACGTATTTCTGTTGCCCCTCTGACTTCCTCTGGTGCTCCCACTGCAGTCTTTACTGCTGTTTCTTCTGGTCTCTCCATCTCACGAGCTGATCCGTATATTCTACTGTTTCAGTGACTGAACAGCTCAGTACACTGAACAGCTTGGTTTTTAGGCTGATGGAGAGGAACCATCAGCAGGAGGAAGCCATTGCCCAACTCACGCAGAGGTTTAGTGAGCAAGATGCTCTATTGTTACAGGCTGCTGACCAGAGTGCAAATTTGAGGGCTAGATCTGCTCAGCAGGAGGAGCAACTGCTTAAGTACATTGATGAGCACAACCAGTTGGCTTTGACTGCCTATGGTTTCAGTGACAGGATCTAGCTCTTGAGGCCGAAAACTCGCGTCTTACAGAGCAAGTTAAAGCCTCAAAGAGGCTACTCCTAGGATCGAGGGTACTGAAGCTGCCTCCAATGATTCAGATGGAGAAGAAGAAGAAGATGATGATGATGATGAGTCTGATGAGGAGAAAGTTGATTAAGGATTCTGATAAAGATGATGACTCTGGTGATGATGACGACAGTGCGGGTAGCGGTTCTACAAGCTCCTCCAGTGTGAAGAGCCAACTCCCCACTGAAGTCAGAACCAAGACAAAGCACGATAAGAGTGCTAAGCCTCCTCCTCCTCCTCAGACTCAAGATCCGAAAGCTCTGAGGAAGTCAAGCTGTGCCTTTGAGATGTCGTTTGGATGAGACATTGACCATGATTCTGGACGCTCAAGGCATTATACAGCACTCAGTTAGTTACGACAAGGAGGAAGGATAGATTATTCACTGCTTGACTAAGGAGCAAATTGCTAAGCTGTTCAGGTTAAATCCTGATGACACCGCTGCTCATGTTTCTGATATTCCTTCTCCTAAAACCTTTGAGGATGTTGATGAAGTGATTCTGGAGGATATTACTGAAGAAGAGGACGCAAAGTATACTTCAGCTGAGGATGAACTGCCTACCTTTACTGATCTTTTTGATCAACACACTGAGGAGGAACTGACCAGGAAAACTGACGAGAAGATCAGTGGTAGTGAGTCTTCAGCAGAAGAATCCAGAAGAGAAAAGAAGAATGGAAGGATTACTGGGAAGTCTTGAAGAAAGAGAGTGTTGCAAAATGCCAGCTACACACACTAAAGTATATAGGACCAAAGGATACAAGGCCGGAGTCAAATACTGAGCTGGGCATACTTTCATGATCTGCAATGATATGCTGTCAAGAGAGAACAAGGGATTCAGTATTTCAAGCACCCCCATGACTTCAAGACGTTGCCAAGATTTGAAGTCAACCAACTCGCACGTTTGAAGATGCTTTACAGTGGAGATTCGAGGATATCAGCTTGGTTCTCTAGACAGATTCAGTATGAGTACAGGAAGAGGTGGATCAACTTCAAGCCTCAGGAACCAGAAAGATACTATCAGCCAGAAATCAACGGATACACGCAGACACAAAGTCATCCTGAAGTGGCTGCCTCCAAGAGTCATGAAGAAGATTCCTTACGGAAGATGCGTCAAGACTTCTTGGAACAGTTTCCGATTGTGGTATTATGATGGGCGAACTGCAGTGGCTGTTATTGTGTTGTGCAAAGACAACAAGTGGGATACAGAATGTATATTTGATCCTATGTGGCTGACGAATCTGTCACACAATGATGTCAAAGCTTTGTGCAGCTGTCAGATTTTCTTTGATGTTGAAGACATGGAACAAGCTCTGCAATACATGAGGGTTATCCGGATCTGCATTGTTTTGGGATTCATGCTGGAATAGACTGGAAAGCTATATCAGACAAGTATTTCAAGAAAGATGCTGAAAAGTGAAGAACTAGGTCCAAGAGGGAGTATGTAGTGTGCATGAAATGTCCCTAGTTCAGCTTTTGTATGATCTTAGATGTATAAAGTTTATGTTATTAATGAAATCAGTCTTTCTATATTGTTGTTTAAGTTTATATGTGTTTGTCTATGTTTAACTTTGATTATATATATCTTATAGACCCATTCGCGCGAATGACCCTAAGAATGAGGTCATTCGGGCGAATGAACGCCTAGCGAATGACTAGGGCGAACGAATGAGTCATCCGTATGACTCATTCAGTTGACCAAGATCATTCGGCTGAGCCATTCGCCGAATGAGTTGTTTCGGCTACTCATTCGGCCGAATGAGTACAGTTTATATATACCTGTTCAAACAGATTCAAACCCAACTTTTTCGAGCCTCCTCTCTTCCAGAGCACTCTAGTGTCATACTTTAGGGTTTTGAGTGGTTCCTTGTTGTCCAACTTCGATTCTAACCCTGTGGAGTTTGATCTTGATTCAAACGTTCACTCCTCACCTTCTGATAGCCACGAGGCCTGTTGGTTTCGATTGGAAAACCCTAGAATAGGATTCCGCACTATTCCAGAGGTTGTCGAGCAGATCTACATAGGAACCGGATTGTTTCCAGGCTCCAAATTGGTCCTACATCCTTGAAATGCAAGGTTAAATCCAAATGTTCTAAACTAATCACAATCATTAACATACTCATTGGAATAACTAATTGTGTTTATGATAACAGTCAGATTAGTACGTTGAACATGGTTGATAAACCTATTCCAATGTCACATTATGATGTTTCATGACATTTGGGCAATGAATAACAAGGATTGATCATTCCCAAGCCATAACTCCATCTAGCAACTATTTCAGTATTATAATCAACAACAATACCTATTTGGTTAGTCTGAGATTATTCTGATTAATCAAACGTGTATTAGGAACATGAATCAGTATAGGTTCCTACATTATCATACATTGAATGATATGACATTAAATTAACTAATTAAATATCTAATATCGGTTTGATGACTTTCACTGCAATGTCTTTGACATTGGACGTTCAGAAAAATCTAATGAGTAAGTTAAAACTTAAATAACTTATTAAACATAAACTAATGCAAAATTTAGCTACCAGTATCATTCTGCCTGTGATTTCACTACCCTTGTGACTTCAGGTGAGTTTCGTACAACCCCTTTTCTTTCTAGTGTTTTTATAAACACCGGGGTATTACTGTGGAACTTCTCTTGATCATATGATACATATCACTGTTATCTGTGTGATTACATGTGATTTGTTGAGAACTTGTGGATTTCATGGGATTTTTCCTGTAGAACAGAACTTTATCACAGAACTTAAAAGTCCTCATTCCTTGAACTGTATCTAGTGAACCCATGTGGGGCCAAACAGGGAACAATGATAGTACTATCGGCTGACAACCCATTTGCTAGGAGTTTGCAACTCCCCTTGCTGTGAATGTTTGTTACATGTTTTTAAAACTTTTTAATGTTGTGATAGACATTAAGACAATGAGGCATTAAGATGTTACCGACGAGTAGTATCTTATAGAACATAACGGAGTAGTCCGAAAGGAACTAGATACGGGTCACATGGTTATCTTGAACTGTACATCTTGAGAACTTGCATATCATATCATATGGTTTAACTTGAACTTTACGAACTCACCAGCTTTGTGCTGATCTTTTTAAACTTAAAACTTTTGGAGGGAGACACTCATCATCGGTGAGGCTGCACTTTTGGAACACTTGTAATTAAATAAGTTGGATTGTGTAATAAACTCAGTTTGTAAATGGTAAGTTTGGTTGTGATTATGTACGAAACCCTTGTAATATGTTATCTTTAAGTTAATCTGTGTTTTGTGATACAGGATCAATTAAGTCACACCTCCTCTCTGAGACATCACTACTATGCTTCCGCAACCTTCTTAGTGACATCATCAACAGGTGACGAGAGGTGGGGGTGTGACATAAGTACAAACATTGTGCCGGATATATTGATTTGAGCTATTCTGTATTTCTTAATTTAGCGATACAGAAGTCATAAATTTAGATTCTCGTGAGCCCAACTTTAATCTTTAAATTCTTTCTTGACTGTTAGTGTGTGTGTGTATATATATAATAAACTTCACACTCAACATGAGATAAAATAAAATAAAAAAATACATGTGGCACTTTGGTACATGGCATCTCACATCTATGATATTCTTTCTTTCTGAAGCCTCTCCGCCTACATCCAAATGACCATATACGAAAAAGTTAGAAAATTAAAAAAAAATCGATCCATAAAGCCCTAAAAAATAATTAAACATGCACACGGTGATAAGAAAACTAAGGGGGTGTTTGTTTTTCTCTAAAAGCTCTTCCTGGTCTCTTTATGTCTGCGCCGCGCAGACGCGGGAAGAGGTTGGAGCCCTAAATCTTGTTTGTTTTTCAGAAGACATTTTATTAAAAAAGGTCTGTGTGTCCTCTTCTTGACGCAGACATTGATCAAGCTCTTTTAACCTCTTCCCACCTCTTCTTCTATTTTTCCTTCACAGACACTCTCTTCTCAATCAGACAGAAAAGAGTGATCCACCGTATCGCTGACAATGACCTCCATCGCCGATTGAGGCTACCTCCGTCTCCATCGCCGATCCACCCTTCGCCACCCTAAGACCTCAAAAGCCGTCGCCGATTGAGGCTTTCAACATCGCCGTCACCGTTACTGATTGAGGCTAAAATGGATTAGGGACGCCGATGAGGTAAATCTCCGATGTGGCTCTGTTTCTCGTTTTTGATGTATTTCATGAATCAAGCTTTTGTGTACATCCAGTTGGTTCATACTTCGTTAGTTAGATGCAATCATCTTGTATTTTGAGATCTGGGTTGTCATTTTTGACGATTGATATTTATGCAAATGATGTTTTAACTTTGAATACACCATGGTTAGTTTCACATTTTCGTTTTTTTATCATGCCTGTAAGGTGTTTGATGAAATGACATTGTGGGGAAAAGCTTTTGAAAAGGAAAAAACAAACCCTCTTAAATCCTCTTCTTGCTGAGATTTGGTCCACCTCTTCTGCAAAAGAGATTTGCAAACGTGGTCCGCAGACTGCAGATGTTTTGCCTCTGAAAAAACAAACACCACCTAAGAATATATAATATTGATCAAGAGTCTTAAGCAATTGTAGAAGAGAAATAAAAAAAAAAGTAGAAGTAAAAAGTACCACACATAGGTAGTTGGTAGTTCCCAGCCATTAATCATCTAATAAACAACCCCAACTCCATTTAGTGTCTCACCTAAATCATTTACTTTCTCTCGCGAAATAGATAAATTCTTCTAGGCAAATGATAAAGTTACACTTGAACTTGAAAATTGCAACCTCATAATATCATGTGTATTTAAACAATGAATAACCAATTAATACAGCTAAATTCAAATCAAAACAGATGCACACCCACATAATGTTTACCCAAATAAGAAAATGCATTTTTTTCTAGTAACCACATTCATATGATTTATAGCATAAATTGTAGCTAATAGGTGCCAATTTTACCTTTTTTTGTTGTTGGCAATCGATGTTGCCCAATGTTTCTTTCATTAATTCTAGCCCTTCAATAGCATCTAGAAAGGCTAATCCATTTAAATTTCTAGTGAACTTGTTCAAGAAAGGCTAATCTTTTCAATTAACCTCTTGTGCTAGTGCTAGTGCTAATGAGGTGTGTATAAGTTTAACCACAAAACAAGGTGACTAATTAACTTGGACCAGCTAGATAGAAGCAAATGGAATAGAGAGGAGCCTAACTTAAAAAGGGCATAACTTTGGCTAAACTATATGTAAAATGGACATAATTTGTGTTGTGAAACCTGATCACCCTCATAAAAAATTTACCTCAATTGTTTTTTCATTTGAAGCTGTCACTATAACCTGCATCCCTCATTTTTGATTCACTTATCATATTTTCACAAAATGCTACAATAAAGTGAACCTGAAATTAAAATAAAAGTTTTCTAAAAGTTGCTCTTTAGCTTTAATAAATAAATTATTAAAAGTTCATATTTTAGGTATGTAAAGCTAGAACCTCAATTGTTTTTTCGTTGGAGGCTTTGTAATGGTTTTTATTTTTTTCCTATTAAGAGGCTTTAAAATAACTTACTCCTTCATAATATGTGTTGTGTCCATCATATTCCCTGTAGAAAGAGTCATCCTGCACCAACACCCATATCAGCTAAAACCTACCTAATGTTTTTCAAATATATTAATATATAGAAACCTAATAGAAACATACAACAACAACAAGGGTAGAGTGGGGTCTGGTGGGGAAGATAAAGACACACCTTACCTCTATCTACAAGTAGAATAGAGAGGCTGCTTCGTGAAATCTAATAGAAACATATTGGTCATAAACATGGAAATTTAAAGTTGGAAATCATCCTGAATTTTGAAGTTTTAACTTTTAAGACTTACATTTCATCTAACCTTTTTACAGAGATGTTCTTGCGAGGGCAACCACTAATGAAAAAATAAAATATTCCAAATAAGAAGATCATTAAATGTTGGATTGCTTTTAAAATCAGTAAGCACTATATAAGAATTCTAAAAAAGAAGCAAACTAAAATAGAATGAAACTACAAAATCATGTTATGAATGTAGTGAGATAAGTCCTTATTAAGAAATGCGTAATAATCTACTTATTATTTCAAATGATTATCCGCTAGTTGCTGCAAGTGGTGGGTTGAACCTACAAATAACAAAAAAAAAAAAAAAAAAAAAAAAGATTGTTAAACAATAAATTAGCAAATTAAACAATTTGCTAAACATAATCACAAGAACGCAAAAATAGATGGATATTACAGGCACCAAAAAATCAAAAACCCAACAAAATGCTTTTGTTACATTATTAAGCCGTTAACACAAAATTGATTTTAAGCATATATAGTAAACAGAGTTGTTTTTGTTGACATATAAACCTTTCCATATGACAAATTTGTATGCAATAACATCTATATCAATATTTATATTTCTAACCAGTCAAATGAAAGGCGAAAAACTTAAAGACCCTTTGTAAGTACCTTGAGCTTGCATATGAGATTAGAACCCTATGGCCTTGCAGGATGCCAAAAATAAAACTTTGCCTTTATAGCAAAAGAAACTATGATCCTTTATAGTGTCACCAGCCTCTTTCTTTTCATATGGCTGCTACTATTTGTTTTAGAATCCAAACCACATTAGTGCCTTCCCCTTTTACATTATGAAATGAACCAACTAGCGTCCCATTTGTGGTGCACACATGTAATGTATATATGTGTGGCCCTCAAAGGACAAAAGTAAAATTGCACTTATTTTAACGTTATTTTACTTATTTTGTGAAAATAACGTTAAAAGCGTCGGAATGATAAACTTCAAAAGATAACTTTGAGCCGGGGACTTCAGACTCTCTATCTCAACTGGGATAGAGGTAAGGTTTGTATCCATTTTTCCTCCATACCCTACTGAAAAGTGGGAATATACTGGGTAAGTTTGTTTGTTTGTTTGTAAATGAACCAACTACTACAAAATATTTCTTTTGCTTTTGATCTCCATATGAACCATCAATTGTCATATTCTTAGCATTGTTTATCTTAGAATTTTTGCTGAACTTATCCACATGTTGGATTTCCTTCATCTTTAGTGTTTTTAATATGCCTGGCAAAATAAGTGGGTTGGGTAACGGGTCATGACGGGTTCAGGTCACGTAGGGTGTAGGTCAGAACGGGTTTTAAAAACAAAATCAGTTCGGGTATAAATTAATTCTTTAAAAACATTAATTTAGTTTAAGTTAAAATGTGTTATAACTAAACAAATAGTTCAGTAAGATAATTTTTAGTGGTTTTCTTATCAAATATGTTAATAATTATTCTTAAATGTTTGAATCTATTGCATTCACATAGCTTTTAGGTTACCCCTTATTGACCCATATTGTGTTTAAGTGGTATCAATCTCAACCCATTTCATATTATGATGTTACTCATTTCAACCATTAATATACTACAATTATTTACCCAAACCAACGCATTTCTTTTGGTTTGAGTAAAAAATGCCACCTTTAGTTTTTAATTCAACATCTTTGTCTTTTGAACTCGCTGAACTACCGCTATGGGTGCATAATGTGTGTAATTTCCTTCAGCAACTACTACAAACCAACCGATACAAACAAATCCACAGCAACACTCTTTGGTTGAAGAGCTGATGCAATAAACCGATATATATATATGGATTGAATTCTATGAAAACCCAATCTTAGAGAGAAAACCCTTAAACCCTATGTGAGCCATTGATTTGAAATCTTGAAAATAAATATGTGGTTCACATTAAACCTGAATAAAAAATTGGGTTTTGAATAAACAAATCATTTTTAATGTGGGTTAATGTGGACCACATATTTATTTTCAAAATTCCAAATCAATGGCTCATATAGGGTTTAAGGGTTTTCTCTCTAAGATTGGGTTTTCATTCGATTCAATTCCTATATATATATATATATATATATATATATATATATATATATATATATATACTAGCTTATTGACCTGTATGTTACACAGAGTTGTATAAAAATAAGTATTACAAAGCAATCAATGATAAAAAATAAATACACAAATAACAGATAAATTTAAAAATTTAAAAATAAATAAAATTATATTTTATAAGTATTTGTATGCTTCTTTAAACAAAACAAATGAGATTTAAAATTTAGAATTTTTGAAATTATTGGTTGAAAATGAAAAGTTTAAAATAATTATATTATCATTAATATTTAAAGAAAATGAATATTATTTTTCTTTTAAATTTGAAAGTTTAAATTAATTGTATTAAATGGAATCAATTCATGAGTTTTTTTAAATATGCCATGTGGATAGTCTAGAAAGACGCCACATGGCAAATGACATATGGATATGCTAGAATTACGTCACGTGGCATATTGTTATTCTTTTATTATAAAGTATAGATATAGATATAGATTTTAAATTTAGTAGATTGTATCGCAAGTGAGATTAATTTATATTGACAAAAAATAAAATAAGAACAGTCACAGCTAATGAAATTTTGCAAAGAGTGGTTAAATGCACAAAATTAAATATAATTAGAGCTAGATTTTGAGCAAATGATCGTCATGTTATGTTTTTAATTAATTCTTGGTATAGAACTGAGAATAATTTTAATATAATTAATGTGTTATACGTATGGGTGGGTAAGTGGCGCACAATTCTTCAATTTGTTTAAGATAAGATATTCTACTTTGCATAACAACACAATACAACAAATAATAATTTCATTATGAAAAGTAAACTTTTATACCTCCTTATACGGAACTCTTGTAGTTTTTGATGTATTTAGCAATTCAACGAACAACCCCATAACAAAATAGTTAAAAATCAAGAAATTAAGAATCAAAAAAATATAAAAAGTTATATGATGACAGTACATAGTCCTACCATAATTAAGAAGAAAAATAAAAGATAAAACCAAGCATAGAGATCATTAATTAAATGCAATCATGATACACAGGGAAGCATTAAATGCAACCCATTCAGCATTTAATAAAAGAGTGGTGAGCAATTAATAAGGGGTAAGGTCAGCCGCACATCAGTCAAAATGGCTGGAGAAAAGACGGAAGGTCCTTACCCAGGGGGCAAAAACCGGAAGGACAAACATAAGGACTTATTGGGAAAAACCAAGAAGGAGGCTATAAAGAACATGTTTAAGGAAATTGAAGGCATTCATTACCCCACAACTAATCAAAATATAAGAATTGACCCATCGGCATTAAAGACATCCGAAAGGTCCTTACACCGGAAGACGGGTCGAATCCTCTCTTGTGTATTGTATCAATACGTCCTAAACCTTTTGAAATATTTCTGTAAGGAACTCCCCTTGTAATCCAGAATAGTCCATTGTACTCCATGTCATGAGGAATGTCCGTTCTAGCCCCATTTAATAAAATAGTTTATCGTTTGAGCTTTTCTTGTGTTGTTCATAACTAAATCCGCTGTAATTTGGTTCATCATTTGGCGCCATCCATGGGACCCGTTTCGGGTCACCAGTTGCTATACGAACACACGACATGGCCAATGATAACGCTCGTTCCACGCCCCAGAGTATGGTTTCCAAGGGCCCAGGTAAGAAGGGGTCGACCTCAGTCGAAAATACCCTAGACCCCCAGGTTGTGATAACCGAAGAATCAGATGAGAAGGAAGTAGGAGTGACGATCACACCAGATTTTATCAAAAATCACCTTGAAACATTGAAAGCCAAACTGGCTGAGTTAGAGCACAAAGAA
Source organism: Mikania micrantha (assembly GCA_009363875.1). Taxonomy (NCBI): domain Eukaryota; kingdom Viridiplantae; phylum Streptophyta; class Magnoliopsida; order Asterales; family Asteraceae; genus Mikania; species Mikania micrantha. The sequence continues at coordinate 34,346 of SZYD01002276.1, read as the reverse complement.
AAGTTGGAAAAACTAAAGGCCCAGCTTTCGTACGATGAAGGAGAGCCAGATGAGTTTCTAAAGAACCCTGTTACAATGAGGAGTTATGGGAGAAAATCCTCAAAACGCTGGAAGAACAAAAGACACCCCAAACGCAGAAAGGGGAGAACGATGACCTCAGAAAAGGCAGCGGGGGACCGGATGACGGAGAAGACCCACTGCTGAAGCCTTACCATCCCACCAATTACACAGACCTGTCGAAATTCACTCGCCGTATCGCAGAGGCTCCACTCTCGAAATGCTGGAAGAACAAAAGACACCCCGAACGCAGAAAGGGGAGAACGATGACCTCAGAAAAGGCAGCGGGGGACCGGATGACGGAGAAGACCCACTGCTGAAGCCTTACCATCCCACCAATTACACAGACCTGTCGAAATTCACTCGTTGTATCGCAGAGGCTCCACTGCCCGAAAAATTGAAACTGCCCGCAAATGTAGGGAAGTATGATAGGACTGATGATCCAGATGACCATTTGCACGCTTTTGCTGGAGCCGGTAAGATAGGAAGGTGGAACCTTCCTACTTGGTGCCACATGCTCATACAGACATTGACAGGCGCGACCCGTCTGTGGTTCTACAGTCTCCCACCCAGGAGCATCGACAGTTAATGAAGAACTGCAGGACAAATTCTTAAAACAATTCCACCAAAAGAAGAAAGCTGTCAAGAACCTGAATGAAATATTACACATCAGAGGCGTAAGAAACTTCCAAGGGTGGACCTTACGCTGGAAAAGGTAAGGTCCTTACAAAAAAAAAACTCGTCAGTTTTTCACCCTTACCGAGCCAGTCGTAAACACCAATCAGAAAAATTCACACCACTTACCAAAACCTCCAGCAAAATTCTGGCAACAGAAAAAACAAAAAATTCCTTTACAAAACCACAACCACTCAGAAATGCCTCCCGCCCAAACCCCGACGAGTTTTGTGAATTTCACAGATGCTATGGTCACAAAACCGACGATTGCATCCATCTCCAAAGGGAAATTAAAGCAGCCGTGAAATTTGGCAAACTATCACACTTGGTGAAGGAAATAGGAGCAGCGACGTCTAAAGGTAAAGAAGTCCTTCGTGAGGATGGAGGAGAAACACACCCATCATCACACAACATGACAACTTGGGCTGTTGTGATCTAGATCTGGTCGAGAGCACACGAGAATTCCCCGTTTCAAACCCGCAACAACTTCACTTAAGTCCATTCAAAAACCCTAAGCAATGAGTCTTTGTTTTAGGTTTAATATGATATAGTTCAAAGCTAAATATGAGTATAATTCTTACTTGGCTTGAAAAGAGGAATATGATCTTCAAAATCGAATCTCTTCAAACGTGAAAAATTGCTCGGAAAACTCAAGCAAAAGGTTGTCGTTCGAATGGAATAAAATCTTGGTTTTGGAGAAATTGTTCGTAGGGTAGGATCAAGCCAAAGCCAAAGGAATTAATCTCTTATTTTTTTTCAAAAACCTCTCTTCAAGTTGCTCATTGTGTTTTTAACATGCCCATAATTACCAATATTTTAATTTAAGACTATTAATTTTATAATAGAGCATAGATTACAATTTTACCCTTAATAAACTAATAAAGTTATGTTAATTTTAAATGAATGGGTGGATGTTGCTGTATTTTTAAAAACACAGGATTGCAAGTTGCAAAAATAAAAAAGGAGGGTTGCAACCTCCGGCAAGAAGTAAACCAGAGGGTTGCAAATTGCATTTAACTCAAAAAAAAAAAGAAATGGGGGACCAAGGGTTATCCTTTTCTATTTATAGTTAGGGTTTTCATTGGGTGCAATCGCGTATAATTAGCTAAATAACCTGTTCAAGCCGCTTTTAACGTTACCGGTTATCATTTTGAAACCGTAATGATTTAGAAATAATAGAACTCTCTTGAATATCTAATTTGTTTAGTAGAATCTACCCAATAAGTAAATGAGCTTATCGGTTTAAACCATGTTTTTCTTGTGTTAAATAAACTAACACACTTTTACGTAGCCACTGTCAACACCGGTCTATAGTGATAGTGATAGTGATAGTGATAGTGATAGTGATAGTGATAGTGATAGTGATAGTGATAGTAATAGTGATAGTGATAGTGATAGTGATAGTGATAATAATAATAATAACAATAATAATATTATTATTATAACAATAATAATAATAATAATAATAATAATAATAATAATAATATTATTATTATTATTATTATTGTTGTTGTTATTATTATTATCATTATTATTATTATTATTATTATTATTATTATGGCATGTTATGAATTTAATCATACATTTTTTTATATCTTATCATCAAACGTTAATCGGTTATTGGTTCCTTTCCTTACATAAGCACCAATAATTTCGTAATAACTTGTTCGCTTTCATTCGAAAACCCCAAGTAATTATATAACAGTACGTTAAGAGGATTTGCGTGTTTAATCGCTTTATCTTTATCGATTGGGCCTTACTTAGGCCTGAATTCTTATTGGCTTTCATTGGGCCTACTTGTGTAGTCGAGTTAATTATAAATTTATTATCCAATTTCGACGGTTGTTACAGATGGAGCTGGAGATTCTGATTCATCGAGATAAATGGAGAGGGAAGGGATGCTTTTGTTGAGACGGCTAAATTGCTGAAGGGATATTAGGGTTTTTACAGGGAGCGGGAATTTGAATTTTTCACGGGGGTTTAAGCAGTTGTATCTTATGCTTAAAAGGGTGTGCCTCCCTTAGTTTTAAGAGATTTCATACTTTCTCTCATATATGCATTATAAAGAAGTATAGTTATTTGATAAGATAGGTTTATTAGGACATTTGTTCGTAATGATCATTTATTATTTCTAGATACCATTAATGATTTGGTTGATCAATGAAAATGTCTTTGTTTCACGACTTTGAATAAAATATTTACGCTTATTAAGTTATATGTGGGTTGGTTCACATAAATAAATTAAATAAAAACCTGAATTTGTGCCGTTGTTATGGTATCCTCAAGTTAGAAGAATTGCGTATCAAAATTTAGTTGTTCTTGTCAGATGATGGCACACTAGTGAAAAAATGATGATATTTTTGTTTTATTTGATCCTTGCGTTCGTATGTGAATTCCGAACCACGTCTAGAGATCCGTTAAAGCTTTATAATAGAATGAAACTTTATTTGTGCTTTGTTTACACATTTATTTGTTTTAGATTAAAACAAATAAAGACTTATTACACACACAAATATATATACATATAGGGGAATGATTAATTGTTAACCCTTCCTTATTACGTTTACCGAATAACTACATCTTATTACTTTGGGGGCACACATTAAAGTAAATCTACAGGTGTAGGTTTTTTCTTTTTTTTAATTAATGTAATTAATGTAAGCCTACTTACATTAATAAAAAAAGAAGACAAAACCTAAACCTTTATATTTACTTTAATGTGGCCCAAAGTAATAAGATGTAGTTATTCGGTTAACGCAATAAACATGGGTTAACAAAGGAACCACACCCTATATATATATATATATATATATATATATATATATGGTATATAGGAAAGTGTTCAAATAAGAACTCACTTTTAAATCATTAACTCGAAATAACCCATCAAGATGAAGCGGAATATTGGATTTTTTTAACATTATTGTAAGACATGTACAACACTTTCTTCTTTTATAAGTTTGCGAAAATTCATCACCGTTTGAGACGTAACATCGTTGTAAGTTTTTCACTTACAGCACTGTAACTGTTTTAGGATTAAAACTAACAACGATGTTACGTCTCAAACGGTGATGAATTTTCGCAAACTCATAAAGAATAAAGTGTTGTACATGTATTACAATGATGTTAAAAAAATCCAAGATTTGGCTTCATCTTTGTAGAAAACCGGTGAGCTGAGGAGAGACTAACTTAACCAGGATCAAGAGCTTAGACAAAGCTTTTGGTGTTTTGCTCCCTCTTGAGTTTTGCTCTTTAGTTATTTTAGTGTTTAGTTTTCATAAGTTAGAAGAAAAGAAAAGAAGAGAAAACAGTAGGGCAACATAAAGAAGATTCAGAAAAGTGTTGTTCTGTATATCTTTTTTATTCAGACTATGTTGGGTATAAATAGCCCCGACATTTAATGTTTCAGGACAAATACAAGAAAAAGACAAACAGATAAGACTGATGACACTATTACAGACACTGTAGCATCAGAATATTACAAGTGTAAAGTCAACATAGGATCTTTAAAGATCTTAGTTCAGACTTTTGTACTGATGCTAAAACATTATTCTTTCGGAAGCTCTTTATAGAAAACTATCTAATGTAGACAGTTATCCAAAAGAAGGTTACATTTATTCTTTCATCAGAAGAAACATATGTCTTCTGAAATATTGTTTTTCTTCCGAGGCAGATGTCTTTGGAAGTCTTCCGAAGTAAATGACTTTTATTCTTCGGAAGCAAGTGTTCTCTTCAGATAGAGTCTTCCGAAGCAACTTCTGAAGTATTGTCTTCGGAAGCATTTTTCTTTTATTTGTCTTCGGAAGCAGTTGTCTTTTATTTATGTCTTCCGAAGGTTCTTCTGAAGACTTGTCTTCGGAAGCTAGTGTCTTTTATTTGTCTTCGGAAGCAATTGGCTTTTATTTGTCTTCCGAAGGTTCTTCTGAAGATTTGTCTTCGGAAGCTAGTGTCCTGTAACATTTATTACAAAGATTATTTGAAAGGTGGTTTTGCTTCGTCAGTCCTTATTTTCCAACAATCTCCCTCTGGACTGATGAAGCCAAAACCACTTAATGTTAGATCCCAATCAATTTCTAGAACATCAGACTCAGTTGGGGAAGGAAATGAGAAAGATTCAAATGGGATCTTAGTAAAGCAAAGGCTTCTTTGTTTATCAGAGCTAATCAGAGCTAGGCTTCTTTGGATTATCTCCCTCTTTTTGGCTTAATCAGCCGGAGACAAGGCAGGGAAGAAAGAAAGACAGAAAGAAGTGGGAGAAATGCTCCTTGAAGGGCAGGGGAGGAAGGGTAGTAGTAGTGAAGGTGGTTGAAAAGATTAGAAAACCTTCAAGTGAAGGTGCCTGCATGGTGTTGGATTTGGATTACAGGACTAAAGATATCCGTCAATTCCATAGTATGAAGAACTGATTCGTCCATCATTTTGTAGATGTCATCCGAATCCCTGACTAGAGAGTTAGTTTTATTATGACCTGAGTCCATCTCAGAGATGTCATAAACCCCTTTTTCTTGGTTCTGGGGATTTCCTAGCCTTAGTTTAAAGAAAAACTTCATTGGCTGTTGCCATACCAGGAGTCTTATTGCCTAATCCATTCAAATGAAAAGCCATTGGATTTGCATATGAAATGGATGCTCCTGATATATGATCAGGAGGTCAAGATGGACTTGACGACCGGATCTCATCCTCTTTTATAGGGTAGAGAAATGTTGATGGATAGTGGGGGGGGCTTTTAGAAACAGAGTTGTCCCTGGGAGAGAGGACGACCAACTGAAAGTCAACTGACAGTTCAATGGTTAGTTAGGGTTCCCTTAGGAATACAACATCATCCTGTGAAGAGGATGAATGAGGAGCAGGATGGGAAGAGATGCTTGATATATCTGTGAGGATGAAACAGATGTATCCATGTGTTCAGTGGGAACACAATCATGTTCAGGGATCTCATCTTCCTGAACAGATTCTTTTGGGTTTATTAGGCTTGGAGGGTTTGGGAGAAGTATTTTATGGCCAGTACCTAATTTAGGTGTGGAAGAAGGGTGGATGTGGGTTTACTAAAGATGGGTGTTTCTTTAGTATCATCCATCATTTTGAACATCAGTTAGTCAAGTCCGTCGTAATATTATGAAGATCAAAGAGACAAACTGAAGGCATAGCCGGAACTTATGAACATTTTGGATGATATACCAGGTTATCAAACAGATGTTATTTGAAATAGTTGCCTGTAAAGATCAAAAGGACTGACTTCTACATAATCAAGTTTTTCAGGTTAACCTAAAAAGTTCATGATTAAGTATGAAATTACAAAACTGAGTTAGAATAAGAGAGAGAGAGGTTGAGACTTACACATTTGGTCAAGAAGACATGTTCATGCACATCCGAAAAGTACAGACGAAATTTTGTGAGGAATGAAGCCTGGTCCGAAGCCGTTACGCCATTATCATAAGCATGAAGCTTGTGACAAAGGAAGCATAAGTGCTTCGTGCCAGACGACATGCCTGACAATTTATCATCCGTAACCATGAGCATTACTTAGAGTCTTCAAGAGGAAGAAGAGTTTCTTGAAAAACCAGAGGAGGAATAGGGTTTAAGTGGAATTATGGAGAAGAAGATGATAAATAAGGGAAGTAATCCGAGAAGATTATTGGTTAAAAGAAAATGGCGGTAATAATCTTCTTGAGCCGTGAGAGTCAGTATTGAGACTTGGGTCTATCAGAAAGATTGACAACTGTCACATCAAATGCAAAGCTCAAAATTTTTATTGCAGAATCGGAAGAATCTTATTTTAGACACAAGTGAAATAAACTTATGAAAGTTATCGGAAGAAGAAAATAGAAGAAGAGGATATCTTCGGAAGAAAAGACATCGGAAGGAGAGGAATGTAACAATGGAAAGTTTAAACATCAGATAGATATGAAGCAGTGATTATATAGCCACTGATCCTATCTGTGTATATAGATAATTACTGAAAGAAATCAAGAGTTCCTTATCAGTTGTTTATCCAATATCCATTGTTTGGATAATTAAAAAAAATTATCCTTTAATGTTTATTAACTCATATTTATCATGCCCAGTTTTGCTACAAACTTAGAGAAAGTTGAGGAGTCTAAGGGCTTGGTAAATATGTCAGCTATTTGATCACTTGTAGAGACATGTTCTGGAACTATTAGTCCTTTTTCAAAACAGTCTCTAATGAAGTGATGCCTTATTTCAATGTGTTTGGTTTTAGAATGATAGACAGGATTTTTTATTATGTTTTTGGCAGCTTCGCTGTCTATCAGAAAAGGTGTTTTTAGTTCAGTTATTCCAAAATCTAGCAGTTGATATTGTAACCAAAGAATTTGGGCAGTGCAATGGGCTGCAGCAATGTATTCAGCTTCAGCAGTTGAATTTGACACTGATGTTTGCTTCTTGCTTTGCCATGACACTAAGCAACCTGCAAAGAACTGACAACCTCCTGAAGTAGACTTTCTGGTGAGCGAGCAGCCAGCATAATCACTATCTGTAAAACCAACAAGCTTGCAAATTTGATTAGCAGGATACCAAATACCTAGTACAGGAGTACCTTTAAGATATCTGAGTATCCTCTTCACAAATGAAAGATGAGATTGTTTGGGAGCAGATTGATATCTTGCACAGACACATGTTGCATACATGATGTCTGGCCTTGATGCAGTAAGATACATCAGAGAACCAATCATGCACCGGTAGAGAGTTTGATCTACAGGTTCACCATTGTCATCTGAACATATGCCAGGACTTGTTGCCATGGGAGTAGAAATTATTTTGCAATCATTCATATCAAATTTATTAAGAAGATCTTTTACATATTTAGATTGATGAATGAAAGTCCCGTGTGGGGTTTGTTTGACTTGAAGTCCTAAAAATGTTTTTAGTTCACTTAAAGCACTCATTTCAAACTTAGAAGACATTAATTTAGAGAATTGTTCACACATGGACTGTTTTGTTGATCCAAAAATGATGTCATCAACATAAATTTGGACTAACAAGAGTTCCTTATCTACCCTTTTTATGAACAAAGTCTTATCAATGGTTCCCCGTGAGAAATTATTAGAAAGAAGGAATTGAGAGAGAGTGTCATACCATGCTCTTGGAGCTTGTTTTAGGCCATAAAGTGCTTTGTCTAGTTTGTACACCCAATCAGGATGATGAACATCATCAAATCCTGGTGGTTGACAAACATAGACTTCCTCTTTTATTGTCCCATACAGGAAAGCACTCTTTATGTCCATCTGGTATACCTTTATGTTATGAGAGATAGCAAATGCTAGGAAGAGTCTAATGGCTTCCAATCTTGCCACAGGAGCAAAGTCTCATCATAGTCAATACCTTCCTCTTGACAGTAACCTTGCACAACTAACCTGGCCTTATTTTTTATTATAATGCCTCTGTCATCTGTTTTATTTCTGAATACCCATCTGGTTCCGATGGGATATTTTCCATCGGGCAAGGGACATAAAGTCCAAACATTTTGCCTTTTGAACTGCAACAGTTCATCTTGCATTGCCTCTACCCAATTATTGTCTTTAAGAGCCTCCTGATATTTAGACGGCTCAATTTGGGATAGAAAGGCTGCATGAAGACAAAAGTTTGAAATCTGGCTTCTTGTTTGAACTCCTTTACTTAGATCACCTAAGATTTGTTCTAGAGGATGATTTTTGTTGAAAGGAATGATGTCCAAACAGTTATTTGAGGAGGCAGCATCGGAATAAGATAAGTTTTCGATGGGGGTCAGAGAGTTTGGAATGTGATCAGGAACATCTATGGATGCATTATCCAAGACAGGAGATGGAGGAGTAGATGGTATATCGTCTTGGTTTTGAGAATTTGCTTCTTGAGAATTTATTTGATGAGATGGAAAAGAAGTGAAGAACTTTGAAACAGAATCGTCCTCAATAGAAGATAGATCTTCAGAAGTTTGACATGACTCTGATGAAGGAGAAGAAGAGGGGATGGAAGGGATGAATGAGAAGCTTTCAAGATCAAAAAGATCATCAGGTGCAGAAGGAAAGGATGAGGTTGACGCTAATTCATTGAATTTTACATCAATAGATTCCTCAATTATTTTTGTTCTGAGATTGAAAGCTCGATATGCTTTAGAAGTCTGAGAATATCCAACAAAGTCCAGAATCAACTTTAGCAGCAAATTTGGACAAAGAGTCTTTTGTATTTAGGATAAAACACGGACATCCAAAGACTTTGAAGAAGGAAATGAGAGGCTTTATTTTATACAGAATTTCATAGGCAGTCTTGTTATGTCTTTTTACAATATGAACTCTGTTCAATACATAACAAGCAGTGTTTACTGCCTCAGCCCAGAATGATAAAGGTAATCCTGAGTCTGCAAGCATGGTTCTTGCAGCTTCAATCAGTGTCCTGTTCTTTCTTTCTACAACTCCATTTTGAGCAGGAGTTCTAGGAGCACTATATTGTCTAAGGATTCCTTTAGAAATACAAATTTATCAAGGACTTGATTTTTGAATTCTGTGCCATTGTCTCCCTTATCATTTTAACAGGAAGACTGAATTGTCTTTCAAGATGAGTGACAAGAGCAATTATTTTATCAGAAGTCTCATCTTTGCTGAAAAGGAAGAAGGTCCAGCAAAATCTTGAGTAATCATCTACAACAACTAGACAATATCTTTTTCTTGCCAAACTAGCTACCTTCACTGGACCAAACAGATCCATATGAAGCAGATTAAGACAGTTAGTTGTTTTGGATTCCTCAATAGACTTATGTGAAGTTTTATGTTGCTTTCCCTTTAAGCAAGATTCACATTGACCTTCAAAATGAAATTCTTTAGAAGGCAATCCTCTTACTAAGGAAAGGGTGGAAAGCTTATGAAAAGTTTGGTGATTAAGGTGACTAAGTCTTCTGTGCCAGAGAGTGGTTTCAGAAGATGATGCCTTGGCTATCAAACATGTAGGAGAAGATGTTTGAGAATCAGTAGTCATGTCTACAATATAGACGTTTCCACTTCTTTTAGCCGTTAGCAAAGTGTGTTGATCAATCAAGACCTTTATTTTTGAGTTTATTTCTGGAGAAAGAATTTTGCAACTGTCTTTAGTGAAAAATGAATTAAAATTTTTGTCAGCCAGTTGAGAAACACTCAAGAGATTAAACTTGAGGTTTTCAACTAAGCTAACATCTTTAAATTTCAAATTTCCTCCTGAGACAGAACCGGATCCCACTATCCAACCTTTTGCATTATTTCCGAAAGAAACAGATCCACCATTATTTGGAATGAAGTCATTTAGAATGGATCTGCATCCAGTCATGTGCCTAGATCCTCCACTATCCACATACCAGAGATGATTTTGGTTTGAAGAGGATTTCTGAGCATCAGAAATATCTGCTTCAGGTTGATCAGAAGAGCAAGAATCTTCACCAACAGCCATAAGAGCAAAATTTGTTGGTTCAAAAGAGATGAGGACATGGCCAACATCTTCAGGCAAGCTGCTCCAGTCTATGTACTCTTGAGAGAAAAGAGCCTGTTGACCAGATGATGAAGATTTGACAGCATGTGTCGGGAGCATTTATTTGTGAAGAAGGAGCTGTAACAACTTGAAGTGAGGCAGGAGTAAGTTGGTACATGTTTCCATTTGCAGTTTGTACATATTGCACATTGTTAGAAGAGTTTTGTGCAATGTGTGCTGATTCTTGAGGATTATTGGACCTTTTGAAAGAAGAAAAGGTGGATGAATGTGGTGTTGAAGAGGTGTGTGAAGGTATGTTTGGATAGGTCACATAAGAAGAAGAGTTAGAGTTTGAAGCATTAGTGCATTCCTTGGCAAAATGTCCAGTGCCATGACATCTATAACATTGGACAGTAGCCTTATTTAGACCAATCCTGGTTTTTCCATGGATACCAGGAAATTTTCTTCCTGTCCTCTTGTAGAACTTGTTAGTTCTTATGCTCAAGAGAGCCAGTTGATGGAGAATATCCATCTCTTCCAAGTCATCACTTGGAACTTGATGAAGATCGTCCATGATAAAACAAGGATGGTCAGAGGGGAGAGAGTGGTCATCACATGAAAAGAATGAAGAGGTGATACCAGTAGTTATGTCAATATGTTCATCATAACCCTGATCATTTATCACAGAGTTTTGACTAAGGAGAGCAGTGTTCCCTTGAACATACTCTTCAGTTGATTTTCCAGATTTTATTAGTTTTCTTTTCTGGTCAATCTCTCGCTCAAAAGTGAGTAACTTACCATGAAGTTGGGTAAGTGAGAGTTTACCAAAATCTGGTGAAGATCTCATGACTATAGAGTAAGTTTCCCATTTTTCAGGGAGAGATCTTAAAAATCGATTTAGAACTGAGACAGGAGGATACACTTGACCAGCTATTTTAGTTCACTTAAGAGAGAAGTGAACCTTTCAAATTGCTGAGTCAGTGACTCATTATTTAGTTGGCAGAATGTCTCATATTGTTGAGCCAATATCTCTCTAGTATTGGCTACAACATCATCAGTACCACCGAATTGCTCTTTTAGAGCATCCCATAAGTCCTTAGCAGACTCATGGTGAGAAGACCCGAATAGATTTCATTCGGAAGGGCCATGGCCAGCTGAGCATATGCCTTGGCATCAAGCTCCAATTTATGAAAGTCTTCTTCAGTATAGTTTCGGGGATCCTTAGGGACATCATCTCCAGTCTCTGTGTCCAAGACCATTGGTTTATGAGGTCCGAACATGACAGACTTCCAACATCCTGTATGATTATTTGACAGGAAATGTAACATCCGTCTCTGCCAAATATTATATTGATGCCTAACCAGAATTGGTGGCTTCGTGGCAGAACCAGTGTTATGCGGGTCTAAGGTGAAATTTTTCTGCCATTTGTTTAAACCGTTTTGAGTAAATCAATAGTGAGTACTCAAGATAGTTTGGTTGAAGGATTTTTGAACACTTTAGAGTTTCAAAAATCAATCTTTAGCAGATTTTGAAAAGATTAAGATAAAAGAAAACTAAACACTGATATCAGGGTGAGCTTTGAATTTTAGTTTCGATGGTTAAACCAAACTAAAGAACAAGGCTCTGATACCAATTGTAGAAAACCGGTGAGCTGAGGAGAGACTAACTTAACCAGGATCAAGAGCTTAGACAAAGCTTTTGGTGTTTTGCTCCCTCTTGAGTTTTGCTCTTTAGTTATTTTAGTGTTTAGTTTTCATAAGTTAGAAGAAAAGAAAAGAAGAGAAAACAGTAGGGCAACATAAAGAAGATTCAGAAAAGTGTTGTTCTGTATATCTTTTTTATTCAGACTATGTTGGGGTATAAATAGCCCCGACATTTAATGTTTCAGGACAAATACAAGAAAAAGACAAACAGATAAGACTGATGACACTATTACAGACACTGTAGCATCAGAATATTATAAGTGTAAAGTCAACATAGGATCTTTAAAGATCTTAGTTCAGACTTTTGTACTGATGCTAAAACATTATTCTTTCGGAAGCTCTTTATAGAAAACTATCTAATGTAGACAGTTATCCAAAAGAAGGTTACATTTATTCTTTCATCAGAAGAAACATATGTCTTCTGAAATATTGTTTTTCTTCCGAGGCAGATGTCTTTGGAAGTCTTCCGAAGTAAATGACTTTTATTCTTCGGAAGCAAGTGTTCTCTTCAGATAGAGTCTTCCGAAGCAACTTCTGAAGTATTGTCTTCGGAAGCATTTTTCTTTTATTTGTCTTCGGAAGCAGTTGTCTTTTATTTATGTCTTCCGAAGGTTCTTCAGAAGACTTGTCTTCGGAAGCTAGTGTCTTTTATTTGTCTTCGGAAGCAATTGGCTTTTATTTGTCTTCCGAAGGTTCTTCTGAAGATTTGTCTTCGGAAGCTAGTGTCCTGCAACATTTATTACAAAGATTATTTGAAAGGTGGTTTTGCTTCGTCAGTCCTTATTTTCCAACAATCTTTATGGGTTATTTCGGGTGATTGGTTTAAGAATGAGTTATTATTTGTTCACAATTATATATATATATTTCCAGGGTTTTGGTGGTGTTCATAGATGGTAATGGTGAAAAAATCGATGTTTGCTTAGAATTTAAGTTTTTGTTTCAATTCAACCTATTGCTTGCCAATGAGAGGGATTTTGTGAGTAATTTTTATCTTATTTTCATAAGATATTTGTATGGATCTTTTATGATTTTATGCTTATATGAAAAATGAGTATAGAGTTCGTGATGAGATCTTTGATTTTGCTATGTAACGTATGTTTCTGCAAATGATATATAATATCCATTATGGAGAGTGTACTGTGATAAGCCGCGTGATGTGAGATTTGATTTTGCTATGTAACTTATATTTATAGAAATAGTACATGTTATCAGGAGTATTGTGACACCTCGTATTTTTCAGGTCAACATTTTATTTATTTAAATAATAATTTATATTATTAGTACCTACGTGGCGCTAGAATTAAATAATTTAGTTTGACACGTGGCACAACAGTCCAAACATGAACAACAAAACGTTAGTTCAAGGAATTATCGGAAATCGCACACACGTGTCTTGTTTAACGAGTGTTGGTGAATTAAACGAATAGCAATTCAATTGAACTATGATTAAACCATATGAGAACTTATAATAAGTAAAACAATGACAATAAGTCAAGAAACGATGATCGTAAACGTGAAATAATCGAAAAAAAAGATTAAACAACAAAATTGGGCCAATTAGGCCAATTGGGCTCGTTCAGCAAGCCAGGCGGTACACCAAGGATCAAGGTTTGGGCCTTGGCGGTACGCCAGGCTTGGGCGGGAGATCTTTGAACTCTCCGAAATGCCAGGCGGTAAGCTAGGCATGCCACATCCACTCGGGGCGATATGCGTGGATTAACCAGACACTAATTTGGATTAAAATAATCCAGGAGGTACGCCTAGCCTTGTGGGAGCTCTCTAGGCGGTACACCTGGAAGTCGCAGATAGAAAAACTAGTTTAACACTCAACCTATCTCGTTTCTAATCATTTCCACCCTATATCTCAACTGAATCACTTCCATCTCGAGCCATACAATCTGTTACTCCATCATTTCGACCAGAAGCCATCATTTTGAAGCTTGGAAGCCATTGTTGAACTCCATTGAAGCTTGAAAGTGAAGCTTGAAGCTTGTCATCCCCATCACCGACACTTGCAACTACTAAGGAGCCATTCTCAAATGATTTAGAAGCTTCCAAGCTGCTGTTGATCACCATCTCAGGGATTTTGGAGTATTAAAAGGTAGTTTCATGGTTCTTGTGGCCTATAAACACTCACACACACATGCAAGGCTTAAAAGCCACATGCAAACACTTTGACAACACATGCACGAATTTTAATCTACTTGAATCTGTGATTGTATGTTTTTGCTACTGATTTGATGTTATAAGGACCATCCATTATGATAATGAGGAGTTGTAATGGTCATTTGTTTATATTACTATTAAATAGGATTTTCAAACAACATGCATGCATGATCTAATATGTCTTAGGTGATTTTGAGTGCAAGAACATGATCATAGATGATATTTGGGATGTTTTACAAGGTCTATTATAGTTATTTTTGTCAAGAAATGAGTATTTGAGAATATTGCTATATTTAGTAACTTTTATGTTACAAGATGTTGTTGAATGATAAAATATAACCATGTATGTGAATAGAATGATTATTTGGAGTTAACATGATTATATTAGGTGTATTGGATCTATTAGAAAAATAGAAATAGATGTTATGCCATGAGTTACTATAAATAGTAACTTTATTATAGGAAATCGATACATGATAATGTTCTAGACATAATAAGTGTGTTAAAATGATTATTTGGAATTAACATGATGCTTATTGACATATTTGGTTGGTTAGGAATGTTAGTGTCACACCCCCGCTGTCGGCGGAAACACGGGAGATGCGACGAAATTGTATATCAAGAACTCATTGAGTATGAGAGAATGCTAGTCCTTCTGCTTAAGTGTAAGGTCCATATCTAGCCTTAGATTAGTACCTGAAATACATGCAAAAACAAGTGTCAACTAAAAAGTTGGTGAGTTCGCAAGTTTTATGTTTAATCAAACAGTTTAAGTAATAGTATTTGCCATCCAGGCACGAGTAAAAAGTTTCAATAAAAATCCAGTAGGATCATCAATCCCATAATGCCTGGCCATTCCATGCACGAGTAAAATGTTTCAATAAAAATCCAGTAGGATCATCAATCCCATAATGCTATGCTATCATATAATATGTTAAGCCATAAGTGTGAATGGATGCAATCTACATGAGTCCACAACAAAGCCTATGACTGATTGCCCTTGTTTTTGATCTCATGATCACCGAACTCATCCTGAGTTCAAAGTATATAGAAGAGTTAGAAATATTCATCCACCGTGTTTGACCACGTCATTGGGTGATTGTAGCTAGCAAGACCACCTGATAGGTGAATGGGTTGTCAACCAAAATAGTACTATTCAATATATCCTCTGGCTCAAACCTATGAGTTAATGGTTATGTCTAGGAATAAATAATAAGGGACTTACAATAGAATAACATCTCATGCAATCTACATCCGGCTAACTTATGTTCCAACATTAACACATTTAGCATAGTAATGAAAACCTCTTAAGTATCATAGTAGAAGAGCAAAGTATTGTATCATGTATTTCCCCCAAAATATGTAAAAAGTAAAAGGGGCTACGAATACTCACAGTGTGTATTGCAATGGAACCCATGTCCATGTGTTGTAATAACCCAAATCATAGTAACCATAGTCAGCACATGAGTGCTAGTCAACTATGTACGTTTGATATAGTATAGCATTTCCCAATCAAATGAAACATAAGTTCCTGTTTGTAAATCAAATGTTTATTAATAATCAATACCAACAATCTTGTTTCATGTGCCTACTTTACACAACTGTCGCATGTGCTCTAACGCGTCCCCACTTTTGTTAAGTTGGATTAACCAAATACTTTTGTTTTCATATGTTATTTTCAAGTTAACAATGTTTATTTTATTTTTAACACTTGACTATTTATTTAGTCGAATGTGTTTGTAATTGATATGACTCAATGTGCGTATATAATCTTAGTTATCAACTTGATAATTATTGTTATTATATATAACTTCGTTGAATAATTATATCATGTTTGTAATAAGATATTAAAAATGTAATAACTCATGTATGTATCATCTGTTGTAACGACGTTTATTGTATCTCAACGTATTTATCATGTACAAGTTGTTACTAATATATATATATATATATATATATATATATATATATACACACACGAATATTTGTTCCATCTAGTAGTAATTATTGTAACTTGATGACTCATATACTTACAAAATATATTTAAAACTATTTTTTCGAAATGTAGTCATAAATCTAAATATCGGTTTTTATAATTGATTCTTCAATAATAATTTATATTATTTGAAATTCGTTTATTTATATGTTTGCATATCAAATGTTTGAAATTATTTAACTCTGATTGTTCCAACGTCTTTTGTCATAAGAGTCAATGTTTGATTTTTAATATAATCAAAATCTTATAAGTTGCATGTTATATATAACACAGTCATCAATTTGTAAGATCTCGCGTTAAATATTAATTATGACCTCTAAATATATATCTTTTATATTTGTATTTATACACACACACATATTCGTGATTTATATGTGATTAAATATATATATATATATACACACACGTATTTGTTAATTTCATCTCGTTCATATTTATTAGAAATTTATTTGGTTATATATCATAGTCGGATATTTGAAATAATCATTAAAACCGTCACTCTAATCGTCAGTTTATCATAATTAGTCGCCTCAATCCTCTTGATGTTAGTACACACTTGTTGTGTTAAGGTAACTTTTCTTTTAATTTAATCATGTATTTTAACAACTAATAATTGTTATAAATATTTTATATATATTTATCATTTGCGTCCATTTGATTTAGTCGCGAATGTAAACACTCAAAATGCACGAGATATCATAACATAGTACAGATTGGTGTGCGGGTATACCTTCCGAGTCAGTTCGCGTACGCAAACTCAGTTTGTGAACCGGAAACCCTTTTAGAAATTCGTGCATATAAATGTGTTCGTTTTTACGTCACGAATACAACCGAGCATGTTAAACCTGTTGTTGACCCGATCTGACCGGTTGTTTGTTTGACCAGCTTTGACTAATCGTTGAACGGGACCTGGGTTGTCGGGAATAACCAGATCAGCCCCGAAACCCATAGATCGGACTTGGTTTCTTCGTATAAAACTGTTAATATGAGTTTACCATTAGATCTGGACTAGACGAACCTCAGATCTTGATAAAACGAACAAACAGTCAAGGAAATACTCTAGATCTACATAGTTTAGACAATATCATGGCCGTTATGTTACCTTGGGTTGAAAGCCAAGAACAAAAGCAGATCGGACATGCCAATGTCGTCACCGATCGGCTTACCTACAAGAGCCATACCACCCCTGTTGTTGCGTTTGGCGACGTTTGTCACCACGTTGCCACCATGACAAGGCTACTGCACAACCTTGTAGCTAAATATGTGTGACGATTAATCATTTCTTGCAAGAGACCTCGATTGTGAATAGCAAGAGTTGGGCATGGCTGCTGCTGGAACCAGGTCCGACGCCGGAACAGGTTACACAGTTGTCGGGGTCATCCATACTACAAACCAGAACCTCAAAGGGTTATGGCTGTTGTGGCAGCCTGTTTAACTTGCCGGAGAACAAAAGGAACAGTCGATTCCCCCGTGATGCTGGTTGTCGAGGGTACCTGGAGTTGCCGGCCGTCGGAGGAGGGATGGACCACCGGGGTAGTCGAGTTAAGCTATTGGAGCCATCAACGGCAGGTCAAGTCGCGGGGTTGAAGAACGCACCCAGCCAGACCCACCAACGGGGTTTCCTTTTGAAGTTTGATGTGCGCTGATCTAACCAGTGGGTGGCCGGAGGAGGAGGAGGAGAGAGAAGAGGGTTCGCCGGAGCTGGGCTCGATCGGCTCCCACCTTTCTTCTTTTGTGGTCTCACGAACAAGATACGCACAACCTTGGGTGGGTTACAGCAGGTAGAAAGGAAATATGAGGCTGGAGAAGAGGTTGTCACGTGGGCAGCCTTAGTTCGTGAGATATTTGCCGGAAAGGGACCCGGAACTCGGTGATGTGGAGCTGAAAGTGAGCTAGAAGCAGCTCTCATATATTCTTTTGGATTAAACGTGCTCACACACACAAGAGTGTGCGTGTTGGGGCTGAAATTGTGAAAGGGATGGAGAATTATCATCATTTTATACTTAGGGTTTTTAAGTGGGTAAGGATACCCTAGATCAATCTTTATCGCGTGCAACTTGTTTATCAGTCGCGTAACGAATCCGTTTGAATCACGTTATCATACTCAATTATTATTTCGTGACTAGAACATGTTTAAATAACACGAAGAAAAATGTCATAATATTAACTCATCGAATAATAATTAATCCAATGAATAAAGAGTTTAAATCCATCTATGTCTGCGCAACTCTTTAATCGTCTTAAAACACCTCTTTAATTGGATTTTAATAATAATAATAATAATAATAATAATAATAATAATAGTAATAATATCATTATTATTATATAATGTTTAGAATTTAATTATCGCATTGTGTGAGTATCCGATCACCGAACGTTAATCGGCTCTTTGTCTGTTTTTCTTTCGCAAGCATCAATAACTAAGAGACAATTCATTGAGAAATGTTTGTAGGTTTAAATAGTTTAACTTTATAGATCGGGCCCTAGTTTGGGCCTGAGTTCTTAGTGGACCTCATTAGGCTTTACTAGGCCTAGCCCATTTGATTCGATTAGTATTGAATCTTGTCACACCCCCAATTTTCAACTAACGGAATCATACCGTTTGGGACGTGACAAACCAGGATCTCAGATCATTAGACATAACGAAGACCTCTATATGAATTTCAAAACATACTTTGGTCTAAAACTGTAAAATCAAAGTACTAACATTGCGGAAGCGTTTTTAAAACATAAACGACCATAACGGTTCGAAAACTGTAAATTACAATGCAAAGTTTCAATTGTTCAAATCCAAATAACAGAAATGTAAAACATGCATGCGACTCGATCTCCTAGTCCATGCCTGCTTGCTTGTGTACCTTAGCGTCCTGAGAAAACATGTAAATCAAGTCAACACAAAGGTTGGTGCATTACACAGGTTTAAACATTCACAAATGATTGAAACAACAATTTGAATATAATGTTTGCAGATAACATAATCACACATGCATAGTCATGATAACTAGTCATTTATACTATTTACATAAGTGGTCGACACCGAAGCTGACTGTTGCATGCTAACGCATGTTTTGCCTTGCCACTATTGTCTAGCATAAACAATAGTAATGTGAATTGGCTAGTCAAACACTTGCTTAGATCCCATCTATCAAGTGAGGTTTGTCAAACCTAATAGATCTATTTCCAACTACCACGCTTTGCACTACGGCAAACTAAACGGTTCGAAATGTAAGGACTTGTGATGCTATGTTTGCACTCAATGTAAACAGCTAACTCATGCAAGTGATATGTATCTAAAAGTGTTTGTTGCACATGTTTTCTCCCCCAAAACAGTTAAAAGTAGAAAAGGGGCCGTGTACGCACCTTTGAATGTAGCAGAATGATCAAACACGTGAACTCGCGTAGAAAGTCCTCTTACGAAGAACCTGTGTTTTAACAATAACTTAGTGTTATTCGGAATGTCGTTTTGTGCTCGAAATCACATACGTGTCAACACACGTATGTTAGAATGTTAGAATTATACATACGTATGTATGCGTGACTTTGGAATCGTTTAATAAAATCATATCACCGCTTATGATTTTTTTTAAACAAACGCAATTATACGCGATTTCGTTTTCGATCAAAAATGTGACATTTATTATTCTAACATGTTCGGAATGAAATTCTGGTTCCAACGAAATTCGAACGAGTTGAATCGGAGTTAAAACGAATAAATTATGACCAAAATACCAAAAATGGTTTTTTAAAACTCAAAAACCGGTGGACCAAGGTTCGAACCCTTGACCTCATGGACCAATTACCCACCAACTACCAATCCAACCAACTAAACTTTTGTGTTAGACTCTGATTCTTAATCCCTTTAAGCATGCATCGATTGATTCCCCCTTGCTTATGCTTAACCGAACCCAAATGTTCCAATTGACACACGATTCGATCATCAATGAACCTGAAACCATAGGGTTATGTTTTCAATGACCAAATCGAGTTCAAACATGTTTCCAATCGTTCTAATTCATCGAATTCTTAGGGTTTTATAACCCCAAATCGGTTTCAAACCCAAAACTATGTCCTTCAATTGAATCCCTCAAATTCGCTACTGTTTTTCAACAAAATCATATGGTTTCTGCTACATAATATATTTCGATCCTATCAGTAGTGTTCAATTTGAATATCAAGTCCAATTAGTTCAAAACCCCTAAACCGTTGCATCTTAAGAACCCTAGAATTCGAAAACCATCTATTCGTCGTTAATAGATACAATTGACATATGGTTTTCAATTACTAGGTAGTTTCGAACCCTTCTGCACGGTTTAATTCAATCTTAGATCTCGTTTAATGTAAAAACCCCTAACCCGATTGATATCATAACCCTGGAACTCAAAATCATCAAATTCGTAGTTCTATGATGAAATTAGCATAGCATTAACATTAATCGGGATCTTCTGAAGCCACCCATGCCATTTAATTTGCTTTTAGAATACATCTAAATAGAAATCCCCAAAACCGTTTTGTCCTAGAAACCCTAGAATTGAAATCATTCAATTCGTTATTGCCAGATGTAATTTCCATATGTATTTCCTATAAAATGATGCTCTGAAACTACCTACAAGTTCCAATTTGATTAACGATCTTATTTTCTTTAAAATCCCCAAATCGTTCTTGATGTGAGCCCTAATCATTCAAACTCATACAATTCTATAATAAAAGCACAAATTATGATATGGCTTTTCTTAATCGGCAATTTTAGAATGTGTAGGTGATAATCATTACCTGGTTTCACTTCGAATTGATGTATCTCGATTATAGGATGTTCTTCGGCCGTCCCCCGTTCAAGCTTCTTCAATCCACATCTTCTGCGATGCAATTGTGATATGCAGCACACTCTAAAGATGTCGACTAAAGGTTTAGGAGTTTCAATTGTGAGAGACAAAGTCGATTTGTGTGGGTTTGATAACTCATAGTGACGGTTTCGACTTTTGGACACCAAATGAGTTAAATTCGATCATTAATAAGCCTGATAACGTATGATTGTTGTTAAGGATCATTAGTATACATGATTGGAAGGTTTAATTCCAATAATTGCAGTGTAACACATCAAATTTCGAATTTCTCTTAGCTTATGAACGAATTTTGACTAATTAAAGTCAAAATTACTTATTTTCCCCAATTACAAGTTAAATCTTTGTAATTAAAGGATTTCTAAGCTTGTTTTGATCACTTTTAATCCTTCAATTATGATTTCGTATCGTTTCGCGACATTTTCCATTAATTTTTGTTAACGGGGTTAACCCGAAAATATCGAATTGTCACATCATCCCCTTGTTGAAGGAATTTTCGTCCCGAAAATTGCTAGATGTTAGAAGTAGTTAGGAAACTACTTGCGAGTTCAGATTGTACGTGTTGGTGTGGTTTGATCATTCTGTGTGCTTGTGTGTACTTACACACGAAATCCAATGTTTGCAACATCACAACTAAGTGTGATCATTCTATGTAACTGTTTTGCGTGTACACTAATTAGTTCACCTAACTGTGACTGTTTGTGTTTGATCATACTGTGCTATGTAACCTTGCACATATTGAGTGTTTGCAATTGTTTGTACTATGTACCCTCGCACATAGCAAAATGTGTGTAACTAATCATGCATGTACTACCATAACATGTAACATATGAAATGTAGCACATAAAATGTAATGTAGCACGAATGTTTGTAACAAAACCAATTGCATAAAATGTTTGTGCTTACCGTTTAAAATTTGAAGTGCTGATGTGTGAAGCATCACGTCATCCCCTTGTTGAAGGAAATTTCGTCCCGAAATTTAATGTGTCTTCACAGTGTTAGCAGTTGCTGTTTTGAACAGATGAGGATACTTCTTCATCATTTGATCTTCTCTTTCCCATGTGAATTCAGGACCACGTCTTGAATTCCAACGAACTTTGACTATCGGGATCTTGCTTTGTTTGAGCTGTTTGACCTCTCGATCCATGATTTCAGCTGGTTCTTCAATGAATCGTAACTGCTCGTCTACTTGTATTTCTTCCAACGGTACAATCAATGTCTCATCAGAAAGACATTTCTTTAAGTTAGAAACATGAAAGACATCATGAACTCCGCTGAGTTCATCCGGTAATTTGAGTTGATACGCAACCGGACCAATTCTTTTCAGAATTTCAAAAGGTCCTACGTAACGTGGACTAAGCTTCCCGCGCTTGCCGAATCGTATAACACCTTTCCAAGGTGATACCTTTAGAAGAACTCGGTCTCTCACTTTAAATTCCAACGGCTTGCGACGTTTGTCAGCGTAACTCTTTTGTCGATCCCGGGCCGCTGCCATACGGTTCCGGATTTGAACTATCTTCTCTGTTGTTTCGTGCACTAGTTCAGGACCTGTAATTTGACTGTCACCAATTTCAGCCCAGCAAACTGGTGAACGACATTTACGACCATACAATGCTTCAAACGGTGCTGCCTGAATGCTTGTATGATAACTATTGTTGTACGAGAATTCCACTAACGGTAAGTGATTTTCCCAGCTATCACCAAAGTCAATTACACAAGCTCGTAACATATCTTCGAGCGTTTGAATCGTACGTTCACTCTGACCGTCGGTTTGTGGATGATATGCGGTACTCATATCCAAACGAGTTTCCAATGATTTATGAAGTGATTTCCAAAAGTTGGAAGTAAATCTAGCATCCCGATCTGATATGATGGAAATTGGCACGCCATGCCGTGCTACTACTTCCTTGATGTAAATGCGAGTCAGTTTCTCCATCTTGTCGGTTTCCTTGATTGCTAAGAAATGTGCAGATTTCGTTAATCGATCGACAATTACCCATATCGTATCACAACCACTCGGTGTACGGGGTAACTTAGTAATGAAGTCCATCGAAATCTGTTCCCATTTCCACATTGGTATTTCTGGTTGTTGCAGCAAACCAGATGGTTTCTGATATTCCACTTTGACTTTCGAACAAGTCAAACATTTGCTAACGTATCTAGCAATGTCAACTTTCATGTGAGGCCACCAATACAGTGCCTTCAAGTCATGATACATCTTGTCTGATCCCGGATGGACTGAATATCTAGACTTGTGTGCTTCATCCATCATGAGTTCCCTTAAACCACCATGCAAAGGTATCCACAGTCGATTAATGAAATAACGAATCCCATCAGGTTTAACATCCAATTGTTCCTCCATTCCCCGTAAGGATTCCTGTACCAAGTTATCCTTTTCTAAGGCTTCAAGTTGAGCACTGCGTACCTTGTCAGGTAAGTCAGTATGTATCGTCATCATAAGTGCGCGAACCCGTCTTGTTGATGTGTCTTTTCTGCTTAAAGCATCAGCTACCACATTATCTTTTCCCGGGTGATACTTAATCGCGCATTCGTAGTCGTTCAACAACTCAACCCACCGTCGCTGTCTCATATTAAGCTCCTTCTGATCAAAGATATGTTGCAAACTCTTATGATCAGTGTAAATGGTACACTTAGTTCCATATAGGTAATGCCTCCAAATCTTCAAAGCAAAAACCACTGCTCCTAACTCCAAGTCGTGAGTAGTGTAATTCTTTTCGTGTGGTCTCGGTTGCCTTGAAGCATAAGCAATCACTTTATCACGTTGCATCAACACACATCCCAAACCCTGTGCAGATGCATCACAATACACCACAAAATCTTTTGTTCCTTCCGGTAGGGACATAATCGGTGCACTGCAGAGTTTCTGTTTCAATAACTGGAATGCAGCTTCCTGTTTATCCGTCCAGTTATACTTCGTTCCCTTGTGCGTAAGAGCTGTAAGTGGTTGAGCGATCTTTGAGAATCCCTCAATGAATCGTTGGTAATAACCCGCCAAACCAAGGAATTGTCGTACCTCGGAAGGGGTCTTTGGAGCTTCCCAATTCTTAATCGCTTCAATTTTCGCTGGATCAACATGTATACCCTTTTCATTGACTATATGACCCAAGAATTGAACTTCTCGCATCCAGAAGTCACATTTCGAGAACTTAGCGTACAGTTGTTCTTGTTTCAACAACTCTAGCAGCAATCGGAGATGTTTAGCATGCTCTTCCTTAGTCTGAGAATAGATGAGAATGTCATCAATGAAAACAATGACAAACTTATCAAGATAAGGTTTACAAACACGATTCATGAGATCCATGAATACAGCTGGAGCGTTTGTCAACCCAAATGGCATGACCAAGAACTCATAATCGCCATAACGCGTTCTGAATGCTGTCTTTGGAATATCTTCTTATTGGACTCTGAGTTGATGATAACCCGACCTGAGGTCGATCTTCGAGTAGTAACTCGAACCTTGCAACTGATCAAACAGATCGTCAATCCTGGGTAACGGATACCGGTTTTTGATAGTAACCTTGTTAAGTTCCCGATAATCGATACACATACGAAAAGTCCCGTCCTTTTTCTTAAGAAATAAAACTGGAGCTCCCCACGGTGAAAAACTAGGTCGTATAAAGCCCTTATCCAACAACTCTTGTAGTTGTGTAGATAACTTTTGCTTCTCAGATGGTGCAAGTCGATAAGGCGCCCTAGCTATCGGTGCTGCATCTGGTGTAAGGTCGATTCGAAATTCCACCTGTCTGATAGGCGGTAATCCCGGTAAGTCTTCTGGAAATACTTCAGGAAATTCACAAACTACTGGGATGTCTTCAATCTTCTTCTCAACTACCGGTTTCTTAGTTATAAGTGCTATAACTGCTGTATGACCTTTACGCAGACATTTGTGTGCTTTAATATGAGACGCAGTGGCGTACTGCTCTTCTCACCTTGTACATACAATGTCTCTCCATGCGGAAGAGGTATACGAACGATCTTTTCATGGCATACTATTTCAGCCTGGTTTTTGGACAACCAGTCCATGCCAAGGACTACATCAAAACTGCCTAAAGTGATAGGCATAAGATCAATTTCCAATGTTTGACCCATCAAGTCAAGCATACATCCCTTAAGGATTTGTTCAACTACAATTAGCTTACCATCAGCTAGTTCTACAGTGTATGGATTTTCTAAGGCAGTGGGACTAACATTTAGCAACTTAGAAAGTGAACTAGATACAAAACTCCTGTCTGCACCAGTATCAAATAGCATAGAGGCATAGTGATTATTTAAGAGGAACGTACCCGTGACAATGTTGGGATCCTCCCATGCCTGACGTCCTCCAATCATAAACGCCCTGCCCCTAGCACCATTGTTGTTGTTGTTGTTGTTATTATTGGTGCCATTGCCATTTTCGTTGCCGTTGCCAGTTGTATCATTAGTCCCGCCTTTCTTTAGTTGTGGGCAATCCTTTTTGAAGTGCCCCAGCTTACCACACTCAAAACAACCCTTCGGTGTGTTGTTCTGATTGTTATTTTGATTATTGGAATTGTTTTGCAGCTCTCCGCGGCAATCCTTAGCTGCATGCCCAACTTTACCACACCGTTGACACTTAAATTTATCACACTGATTCCCCGCATGATAAAATCCACACCTGTTGCACTTTGGGTGTTTACCAATATAACCCCCTGATGATGATGATTGCTGACCACTGTTCGAGTTGTGATAAGGCTTATTTGAATCCTGCCTTCGATTCTGCTGAAAAGGCTGTTGGTTATAGTTCTTGGTGTTGCTGCTTTCCCACTTTCTCTTGTGGTCTCCCACCTTAGTAGCTGATGTTCGTTTAGGCAGAGTTCCCTGTAACACTGCCTGATCAGTCAGTTGGTGCGCTAAACGAACAACTTGTTGAATCGTTGTGGGATTTGCAGATGTAACCAATCCCTAGATCTGAGGCACCAACCCTCCTATGTACCTCTCTATCCACTTACTGGCTGGAGTAGCCATGTGAGGTAGAAGTCTGGCCAGTTCATGTGACCGAGTCGTGTACTCCTCGATGTTTGACCCCTCCATCTTAAGGTGCCAATACTACTCCTCCAGTTTCTGCATTTCACTGCGAGGACAATACTCCTCTTGCAGTAAGGTCTTGAAACCATTCCAAGTTAAGGCATTGGCCTCACCCAATCCCAGAGTTTGAACATTTGAATTCCACCAGGTCAACGCTGGACCCTCCAACGTACCCGTGGCATATTTGACCTTGTTTTCCTCTGGACAGTTACACATTTCAAATACCGATTCCGCTTTCTCAATCCATCGAAGGAGTCCAATGGCCCCCTCCGATCCTTTGAAATTATGCGGTTTGCAATCCAAGAACGTCTTGAATGTGCACACTTGTGGGTTCACCAATCCCCCTGTTGGACCCTGAGGTCCTGTTGTGTGGGTCTGGACGTAGTTCGCGATTGCCTCCGCGACCCTGTTATTGATCAACTCATTGAGCTCAGCAGCTGTCATCTGTACGTTCTCGCCAGACATTATCTCCCTAGTTAAAAGAAATGTTAGAGTGTTATCAAGTCCACTGTGAAACGTGTAAACAATACAACAAACAACAAACATGTAATGTAGAGATCAACACAACTGTTGTCAATAAGTAATAGTTTTCAATAGATAATAATCTGATTTGAGTACAATACTTTCAAAATC
This sequence comes from Mikania micrantha, assembly GCA_009363875.1. Lineage (NCBI taxonomy): Eukaryota > Viridiplantae > Streptophyta > Magnoliopsida > Asterales > Asteraceae > Mikania > Mikania micrantha. Next base: position 7,785 of record SZYD01002276.1, on the reverse strand, counting down.
AAAACATAGGTTTTCAAACTTCTAATGTAGGGACACAACCCGCCCCTAATAAGTTTAAACAAAATAAAGAAAATCAAGCATCCTCAATAGTGGAGTCAGCATCAGAATCAACATCCTGTACTGGTACCAACTCCTCCTCCTCCTCCTCCTCTGCCTCAGATACAAACTGCTCCTCTAGTGCAATCAACCTCCCCTCAGCAATGTCAGCTCGGTGCTCCTCCTCCTGCACTCGAGTAGTCAGATGCACAATGTGTGACTCCATCCCCTGAACCACACTATAAAGCTCTGTGTATCGGGCATTCACATCCCGAAGCTCCTGTGCCATGTGCTCAATCCGATCATTCGCCCACTTTGACTCCCATGTCAATCGGGCGATATCATCTGACTCGAATCGTGGCCTCTTACAGGCACGAAACCTAGGTGGCATACGATACGAAGACTCCTCGGAAGAATCCTCCACAGGTGCTTTCTCTGGGTTTCTCTGTGGTTCCTCCTCGGGATCCTCCTGTGGATGCTCCTCTGGGTCCTCCTCTTCCGGATCCTCCTCCGGGTCCTCGTCTGAGTCCTCAACAGGATCCTCCTCCAGATCCTCCTCATGGTCCGGAAATACTGGAGCTATCGGCTCCTCGTCATCAGACACGATCACATGTGGAGGTGGTGGTGGTGCTGCCATATCTGTTACATAAAACCATATGTAAATACTAGGCAAAAGCAGTTGTGTAAACAAGTGTCTAATGTCTAACAGTTATAGTCTAGGCCTACTAATGCAATCCTAATTCGCTATAACCTGGCTCTGATACCAATCTGTCACACCCCCAATTTTCAACTAACAGAATCATACCGTTTGGGACGTGACAAACCAGGATCTCAGATCATTAGACATAACGAAGACCTCTATATTAATTTCAAAACATACTTTGGTCTAAAACTGTAATATCAAAGTACTAACGTTGCGGAAGCGTTTTTAAAACATAAACGACCATAACGGTTCGAAAACTGTAAATTACAATGCAAAAGTTTCAATTGTTCAAATCCAAATAACAGAAATGTAAAACATGCATGCGACTCGATCTCCTAGTCCATGCCTGCTTGCTTGTGTACCTTAGCGTCCTGAGAAAACATGTAAATCAAGTCAACACAAAGGTTGGTGCATTACACAGGTTTAAACATTCACAAATGATTGAAACAACAATTTGAATATAATGTTTGCAGATAACATAATCACACATGCATAGTCATGATAACTAGTCATTTATACTATTTACATAAGTGGTCGACACCGAAGCTGACTGTTGCATGCTAACGCATGTTTTGCCTTGCCACTATTGTCTAGCATAAACAATAGTAATGTGAATTGGCTAGTCAAACACTTGCGTAGATCCCATCTATCAAGTGAGGTTTGTCAAACCTAATAGATCTATTTCCAACTACCACGCTTTGCACTACGGCAAACTAAACGGTTCGAAATGTAAGGACTTGTGATGCTATGTTTGCACTCAATGTAAACAACTAACTAATGCAAGTGATATGTATCTAAAAGTGTTTGTTGCACATGTTTTCTCCCCCAAAACAGTTAAAAGTAAAAAAGGGGCCGTGTACGCACCTTTGAATGTAGCAGAATGATCAAACACGTGAACTCGTGTAGAAAGTCCTCTTACGAAGAACCTGTGTTTTAACAATAACTTAGTGTTATTCGGAATGTCGTTTTGTGCTCGAAATCACATACGTGTCAACACACGTATGTTAGAATGTTAGAATTATACATACGTATGTATGCGTGACTTTGGAATCGTTTAATAAAATCATATCACCGCTTATGATTTTTTTTAAACAAACGCAATTATAAGCGATTTCGTTTTCGATAAAAAATGTGACATTTATTATTCTAACATGTTCGGAATGAAATTCTGGTTCCAACGAAATTCGAACGAGTTGAATCGGAGTTAAAACGAATAAATTATGACCAAAATACCAAAAATGGTTTTTAAAACTCAAAAACCGGTGGACCAAGGTTCGAACCCTTGACCTCATGGACCAATTACCCACCAACTACCAATCCAACCAACTAAACTTTTGTGTTAGACTCTGATTCTTAATCCCTTTAAGCATGCATCGATTGATTCCCCCTTGCTTATGCTTAACCGAACCCAAATGTTCCAATTGACACACGATTCGATCATCAATGAACCTGAAACCATAGGGTTATGTTTTCAATGACCAAATCGAGTTCAAACCTGTTTCCAATCGTTCTAATTCATCGAATTCTTAGGGTTTTATAACCCCAAGTCGGTTTCAAACCCAAAACTATGTCCTTCAATTGAATCCCTCAAATTCGCTACTGTTTTTCAACAAAATCATATGGTTTCTGCTACATAATATATTTCGATCCTATCAGTAGTGTTCAATTTGAATATCAAGTCCAATTAGTTCAAAACCCCTAAACCGTTGCATCTTAAGAACCCTAGAATTCGAAAACCATCTATTCGTCGTTAATAGATACAATTGACATATGGTTTTCAATTACTAGGTAGTTTCGAACCCTTCTGCACGGTTTAATTCAATCTTAGATCTCGTTTAATGTAAAAACCCCTAACCTGATTGATATCATAACCCTGGAACTCAAAATCATCAAATTCGTAGTTCTATGATGAAATTAGCATAGCATTAACATTAATCGGGATCTTCTGAAGCCACCCATGCCATTTAATTTGCTTTTAGAATACATCTAAATAGAAATCCCCAAAACCGTTTTGTCCTAGAAACCCTAGAATTGAAATCATTCAATTCGTTATTGCCAGATGTAATTTCCATAGGTATTTCCTATAAAATGATGCTCTGAAACTACCTACAAGTTCCAATTTGATTAACGATCTTATTTTCTTTAAAATCCCCAAATCGTTCTTGATGTGAGCCCTAATCATTCGAACTCATACAATTCTATAATAAAAGCACAAATTATGATATGGCTTTTCTTAATCGGCAATTTTAGAATGTGTAGGTGATAATCATTACCTGGTTTCACTTCGAATTGATGTATCTCGATTATAGGATGTTCTTCGGCCGTCCCCCGTTCAAGCTTCTTCAATTTACATCTTCTGCGATGCAATTGTGATATGCAGCACACTCTAAAGATGTCGACTAAAGGTTTAGGAGTTTCAATTGTGAGAGACAAAGTCGATTTGTGTGGGTTTGATAACTCATAGTGACGGTTTCGACTTTTGGACACCAAATGAGTTAAATTCGATCATTAATAAGCCTGATAACGTATGATTGTTGTTAAGGATCATTAGTATACATGATTGGAAGGTTTAATTCCAATAATTGCAGTGTAACACATCAAATTTCGAATTTCTCTTAGCTTATGAACGAATTTTGACTAATTAAAGTCAAAATTACTTATTTTCCCAAATTACAAGTTAAATCTTTGTAATTAAAGGATTTCTAAGCTTGTTTTGATCACTTTTAATCCTTCAATTATGATTTCGTATCGTTTCGCGACATTTTCCGTTAATTTTTGTTAACGGGGTTAACCCGAAAATATCGAATTGTCACAAATCTTTTACTGAAATTTGTCAGGTGTTACAGTTAGAATAAGTAAATTTGTCACATGTTTCTAAAAACAGAAACTTTAATGATGAAAGACACGCTTGCATGTTGATTTTCTGATATTTTGAATTTTGTTGATGATATTAGTAATCATAAAAACAAGTTAGTGCGATTTGACTTTATTAAAATGTGATTAATTACAAACTTACTATATTTAGTAACTTTTAAGCGAGAAATATGATTATATGAAAAATGTGGCTAAATGCTATGTGATAACACGATCATATAAGATAAACTAGTATGTTAGAATAAAAGAAAAGTGAATTTTTATGTGAACTTGCTTAAAATGAAAACTTTCCTAAAATGGAAACTTACTATAAATAGTAAGTTATCCAACGAACGTAACTTATGTGATTTCACTCATCACACGACACTAAACACACGTTGAAAAAACAATATAACAAAACAAATCACCAACGGGCCGTTAAGTCAAACATGACCAACACGGCCAACGCGACCAACACAACAACTTAGAGTTGTTTGGACACGAACAAGGTCTAAGAAAGACCAACACGAACACGAACATAATCGTGAACACGAACTCATAACACCTATGTGATATAGGTAACCGCTAAGGGCGAATAACAAACCGTTCAAGCAAACACTACTACAGAAACTCATGTGAGTTTACAGCCCCACTTTTACTCTTTAACTCTTTTTGTTAAACTTTTAGGGTGAGAATACATTGCAACTGTTTTAGATGTAAGACTAGTATGTTTTAAAACAAATTTTGAGTGTAAATATATCGCAACAAAGTCCTCACATACCCTTACCGTTAGTTGTGTAACAAACGAGTCGTTATTACGTAGTACTACTGGGTCTGACAAACCTCACTCGACGACAGCTGTGACTGGAGGTCATGACGAGTGTAATATCGATATATTGCCGTGGTTCTACGATAACCCAGGGAGGCAATAAACAGTTTAGTTTCGGTAAGATGAACTGACACACTTGGGATCGTAGATCCACAACTTGACATACCCAGTATATATCTGTTTACTGCTTTTAACTATTTAAACCTTTGAACTCACCAACTTGATGTTGACACGCATTCGCATGTATTATCAGGTAACTGAACATCACGATGCTAGGATGCACTTGGAGTCCAACAAGAGGATCTTGCATGCATTTAGACTCCAATTCTAGGATAATGTTTTATTCGTTGATAATGATGTGTCTTAAACAATGTGGTGTCTTAAACAACTTAATTCCGCCGCAAAACATATTTACTTTTCTGCTGTTAAACAATTAATATAATTTCAGCTGTTTTATTAATGTAATTTGAATTTACTTACAAAACTGTGTGTATGTACAACTCATATAGAGCTGTTATATATGACTAAGAGCTTTGATTCCTGGCCATATCACACCCAGCGGTCTGACACCGCAAGTAGGATTTTGGGGGTGTGACAAGTATACCGTGATAACCTACTGCAACGCGCGACGGGAAAAGAACCTAGTTTATAAAAGATTTAAGACACATACATGTACATATACATAAATGTAACACCTGTCAAATTTCAATAAATGAATCATCGCTAATCGAACCAAATAGGCTAGGCTCAATTAAGCCCAAGAAGGCTTAATTAGCTAATTTATAAAGACAAGCTATTTTAAAGTGACAGATTTTTCTTAACGAGTCGTTACAAAATTATTTAGTATTTAGGAAATGCATACTGATGAATAACAGATTAACGCATTGTAACATTTGTACATTTAGTCATGATAGTCGTAAACAGTGTTAGAACAGTGTGTGTCCATGTTCAGTTAATCTATGTGATTCATGTGTTCATAATGTGTTTGTGTGTTATAGGAACTTATTTATTTAGAGACAAGTATGTATTAATTATTTACAATCAATTACACTAGGCAAGAACAGTTTCGTGTTATATCGAAGCTGTGGTGGGCAGCGAGAGTGAGCCCTATATATATACTGCGTTCGGTGTAACAGGATAGTGTTAGTGCGTAGTGTTAAGACGAATATTATGACAATTAATTAATTCAACAAGAATCGTAATACGTAAGCGAGACTGAGTATAATTATGGGTGACGATCCATAATGATACGAATGTTGAACTTATAATTATGATTAAACGACTTTAAATATTTAATACGATCGAAAAACGTACGCGATTGCGGGTATACACGTAATTGTATGTGTTTAACGATCTGTCAACGCACGAAGAGCAAAAATAAGTAAAATATTTTATTTTACATTTTTACAATTTTGAAACTCATCTAAATGATGAGAAATATATTTCTTTCATTTAAATCGCGTAAAATACGCGTTGCGTTCCAGAAACGCGAACCGAGCGACCGAAACGAACCCAAATACCGCGCGGGCTATAAAAGCCTTGAAAGAGGCCATTTCCCTCATTTATTTCACCAACAACCCACTCTCTCTCTATATTTTCGTCCAACCCTCTCTCTCTCTAGAAAACCGACTTTAAACGCGCGTATCTCCTTCGTTTCTTGACGGATTCCGGTGATTCTTGAACCCACGCGAAGCTCTCAACGAGTACTAAAAGAAAGTACAGCGGATCGGAGGTTTTCACCGGCCAAAAACGAGGTATGAACCAAGGAAGTTTCGGAAAAATAGGGTTTCTTGTGTGTTTTGTTTAAACCCGACCCAAAGCCGGCTCTTGCACCACTATTTTGAGTTTTCGCAGCTACAGCAATCATCCTTGATGTTGGATTAACTTGGATCGAGGTCTGGAACTAGAGATTAGAGGACGAGGAGGGTGCAGGTCGACAGGTTCGTGGCTGGTTGGGGTGGCCGAACCTTCTTCTGGTAGACCTGTATTGGAAACGAACCCATGGTTCGTTGGTCACAGCCCGACGAACCTTAATGGTTCTCACGAACCTGCACGAACCAATGGCACTCCAACGAACCCTCGGTCTCTGGGCGAACCCTAACGAACCCTGCATGGTTCGTTTCATGATCAGCCGAACTTTAGGGAATCTACACGAGCCTTGCATGGCTTCCCGAATCCTTATCAACATGCAGCGAACCCTTATGCATTAGGCCAAAACTAGACCCCCTCAGCCGAACCATGATGTCTCCGAACCTTTTGTGATGTAGCCGAACCATATATAGGCCGACGAACCTTGCAGGTAGATCACCCCCACGAACCTTCATGCAACCGAACCTTACTAGGACTTCATTTTTCACGAACCTTGCTTGCACATCATAAGAGCCGAACCTTGTAGGGTTCCTTGGCCGAACCCTGGTGATTTTCTTATGATGGGCGAACCTATGAACTCGTTTCAGCCGAACCTTAGAAGGAAAATGGGATAGGTTCGCTGCCAAGGTTGTTCAAGTCGAGCCACAACATGAAATCTCTTATTGCCATGGCCCAATTCATTGTCATTTCGATTTCTAGATGGGCCCAAGACCTCGGTTTAGCCCATTCTATCCAGCCCATGAATGGTTCGAATTGGACCTAGCCCACACTATTTCATTTGATCCACGTAATGACTTCCGGTCCACTACATGGCCCATATGCCCATTGTTGGCCCAACTCAATCCTATCCGGTCAAATTTCAGTAGCAACAGGCCCAATAAGTTAAACCGAGACCATTTGAGTTCTATTGATCCAATGAATCTATGACTTTGCCCAATGAGGCATTATAGGGGCCCATGTCTAACTTACAAGACTCATGGACTTTGATTTGGTCCATCATTGTTTCATGAACTTAAGGCCAATGATTGACCCACAACTTAAAATAGTTGTGAGTTGATTTTATTGGGTTACATTAAATTAACATAATCATGATACCAAGTCACAATCTTCAAGACATAAAACAATTTAAACATCCTTTCAAACTTCATGTTAATCAATGGTTTATCAAACTCTTAAACACATGTGATGTTGTGCAAACAAGTTGTGCACAAAAGAACATTACATTCTTTTATGGATCCATGATCAAACAAGTAACTCAATCATGACTTTCAAGTTTTCACAACAAACATAATCATGAGATCAAGTAATCAAGAGTTAATCAAGTTCAAATGATCACAAGTCAATCAATGAATCAAAGTCTATACAACTATAAATCTTATATCTTATGTATGATTACAATGATATAGGAACCAGTTAGAAGTCTGTTTGCTACTTGCTAATTGTTATAGTTCAGAGTCTACTGCAGACAGGTGAGAACATTAGCCCCTCTTTTTTT